>PVKE010015730.1:0-33014 GCA_004027555.1 Craseonycteris thonglongyai
CGATGAAGACCTCCTTGAGATGACAAAGTCTGCAAGTGAGGAAGAAAACGAAGAGGAAGACAAAGAAGAAACTGAAAAGCGTGGCCTTACCCTGGAGAATCTGCAACAATTGTGCAACATGGCAAGAGCGATGCAACAATTTGCACAAGACATTGACGACAATATGGTTCGAGCTGTCGAGTTCAGCAATCGCGTTGACGGGGTTCTGTCCTTGTACAGGGGGATTTTGAAGGAAAAGAAAAAACAAAGACAACAACTACCCATCACCATGTTTCTCTCCAAGGTAAAGCCCCCGGCTCTACTGCCAGTGCCTCCAGCAGAAGAGTCTCCGAGTGAGCCTAAAGCGTCTACGAGTCAAGTGAGAGCCTCTCTCAGAAAGCAATGTTGATTCATGTTTATTATTGTATAAGGTTTTGTAATTCACCTTATTAATTAGCACTGACACGTTTAAGTAAATACGTATACAGTCGTAATTTTTGTCTTAAATGCATAAAGTATGAATACTGTTTACATATTTAAAACATTCTTGTACCCGCATACACGAAAATCCTAGGGGCAAATCCTACTTCGTGGTTTTTCAGCTTTCGCGGAAGGTTCTGGTCCCCATTAACCGCGAAAAACGAGGGACCACTGTATTCTCTTTGTAAATTTTTTTTCTGTTTCTCTCTCTCTCTCTCTCTTTTTAAAAAAAGATTTATTTTATTATTTTGAGAGAAGGTGAAGGGAAGAGACAGAGAGAAGGGGGAGGGCCCAGAGCAGTCCCCATAGTTGTACATCATTAGTGTTTTTTTTCCACATCATTTCATTCCACCAAGGTGGAGGTGGACCCCCACTGGGACAGAACCAAATTGGGGGCCTTTCTCCTGGGAGATGAGAACCATTGCTACCATCCAGACGGTTACCAGTTGCACTGCAGTTCAGCATGTGGGTTTGCATGGACCGAGGCTGGAACTCAATCCCTCCCTGGACCTTGCAGGGACAAGGCAAGCACTCAACCTGCTGAGTCATTGTGCCATCCTGTTTTGTTCATTCATTTTGTTCTTGAGAATCCACATATAAGTGAAATCATATTGCATTTGTTTTTGTCTAACTTGCTCCACTCAGCACAATACCCTCTAGGTAAGAATGAATGATATCCATAAATTTCAATATGGTTCAAAATTCAAAAGCATTGAAAGAAAGTATTGATGATTTCAAACACATTACAAAGCATTTATAACTTAAAAAGCATAGACAAAGCCTTCCAAAATTAAAGAGTTGGGACAATGTCATACGGGACTCTATAAACTGAGGAAAAAGAGGTTGAAAACACTGACATATAAACAACTCTTAATAATTAAGAGGAAAACTAAGAGAAAAATGGATAAACTATATGAATAAACAGTTCACAGAAAAATAATTTAAAATGACCCTTGACAATATGAAATGACAATCCTTCTTACTGATGAGAAGTACAAACCTTAATGCTTTTAATGTATTTCAGAAAACACAATTTTCAGTAAAAAAGAGGAAAGTTAACATAAAGTTAAATAACTAGAGTAAAAAATATTTAACTTGAAATTTTAACAGAAAATATAAACTCCTGGACTTTTTCTTTTAAAAATGTACAAATGTAATTGTAAGTTTAAAATATCTGATTGAAAGACTAATAGATTTTAAAAGTGAAATAGAAAATTCACCATTATATCTAGAGACTTCACCACTTCTTTCCTCAGGAATTGGTAGAACAAATAAACAGAAAATCACTAAGATATAGATAGCTAAACTGTGAACCAATTTGACCTAATTGGATATTTACATTCCACTAAAAATAGCAGAATACACATTCTTCTCATGTGCATATGGGATAGGCACCAGGCTAGACCATATTCTGAGTCACAAAATAAGCCTTAAATTATATATATACATACACACACACACACACACACACACACACACACACACACAATTTACATATATACATATTTTTCTTGAACTATCATAAAATTAAACCAGGAATGAATAACAAAAGATATCTAAAAATTGCATTACATATTTGGGAATTAAACACATACTTCTAAGTGACCAAAAAAGATAGCACAAGAAAAATTAAAAAAAAAATTATCAAAATAACAATGAAAGCATAGTATATCAAAATTTGTGAGAGTCAGCTAAATCAGAGCTTAGAGGGAAGATTATAACATTAGTTTATATTAGAAAATAGGAAGTATCTAAAACCAGTTGTCTAAGCTTCCACCTTAAGAAACTGGAGAAAATGAGCAAATTAAACAGAAAGTGTAAGTTAAAAATATTAATGAGAATAAATATAGAAAAGCAATATAGAATATCAATTACTCCTAAATCTTTGAAAAAGCTTTTTGAAAAGACCCATAAAATTGATAAACCTTTAGCCTAACTAACAAAAGAGAAAAGAAAGAAAAAATAAATTATCAATGTAGAAATGAAATAGGGGACATTACTATTTCTCCCAAGGACATTAAAAAACAATAAAAGAATACTAAAAAATAAATTTATGCTCATAAATTTCAAACTTCAATGGCATGTACCTATTCTTTGAAAGATACAAACTACTTACATTCTATAACTTAAATAGCCATACATATATTAAAATTTAAATTTTTGTTAGAAACATTTAGAAATAAAAGGCTAACAGTTCCAGAATGTTTCACTGGTGAACTGTAACAAACTTATAAGAAACAAATAATAAGATTTCTACAAAATATTTTCCATAACTGAAAAAAGATAGAATACTTCCAAACTCATTATATGAGTTCAGCATTAACTTAAAACTAAAACAAGACAGTGATATTACAATAAAACTATAGCTTAGTATTCCTCATAAAAATAGACAAAAATTCTTGACAAAATGTCAGCAAGTCAAATTCAATAGCATATAAAAAAGAAAATGATCACAATAAAGTGAGGTTCATTAACATTCAAACATCAATCATTGAAAATCACAGTATTTACAGCTAAATAATATAATCATGTGATCATTGTAGTAGTTGCAAAAATAAGACATTCCACCAAATTTAACATCCATTCATGATAAAAACTCTCAGCAAATTAGAATAACAGTTAATATCCTTATCCTGCTGAAGAGCATACATACACACACACACACACACACACACACACACACACAAAATCTACCCGTTCTTTTCATACTTCTTGATGATTATGCATAATGATCTTTTCCCCAGTGATCGGAAATAGGGTCAGATGTCTTCTTACACCATTACAACTTAAATATCAAACAGGATGATCTAATCAGTGCAACAATGGAAGAAAAAGAAATACAGAGTATACGGGAAAAAATAACACTTCCTATACTTTAGAGACAGCTTAAATGTCTATTGAGAAAATCCCAAAGAATTTACAGAAATGCTCCTGGAGCAAATGAGTGAGATTAACATGAGTGTAGCATGCCAGGTTACTACATAAAAATCAGTTGTCCTATATGCCAGCCATGTGCAATTGAAGGCTGAAATTAGAAAAACCATATTCATCACAATAGCACCCAAATAATGAAGTACTTAAGAATAAATGTATGAAAACATAGGCAGAATCTGTATGCTAATAACTACACAAAACACCGATAAAAATAAATCAAAGATCTACATAAATAGAGATATATATCATAGTTACAATTTAAATATCCAATGTTGTGAAGATGCCAGTTCTCTGTAATGTGATCTATAGATTCAACAAAATATCAATCAAAATTGCAGCAAACATTTTGTAGCTAGTACAAGGTGGTCTAAAATTAACATGGTAAGGCAAAAGATCTAGAATAGTTAAAACCATTTGAAAAAAAAAAAAGCAATGTTGGTGAATTTAAATTACCTAATTTCAATAATCAAGACAATGTCATGTTGGTGAAAAAAACAGTCACATTGATGAGAAGGGAGAGCCAAGAAATGTACCCTCAAAAATATAATCACACTGGGAAAGCCGGGACGGCTCAGCGGGTTGAGCGCTCGCTTTGAGGCCCCGAGGACCGAGGATCGAATCCCGGCTCCGGCCCAGGCGGACCCACATGCTGAACTGGGGAGTTCCCACAGTTCGGTTCTCTACCTGTCTCTGTCTCTGTCTCTCTCTCTATCTGTCAAAAGTAAAATAAAAATAAATATGTACTGAAGATAAAATAATTACTCTCTATAAATATAAAAAAAAAATATAATCACAGACTTTTTTGATATAGTCAAGGTAATTTAATAGATAAAGGACAATTAAAAAAATAGTGATGATATACTCATAATTAGATGTGCATATGCAAAAAAAAAAAATCACCACCAACAAAAACGGTTATACTTACTTTATATCTCATTCCAGATGAACTAACAGTGGATCAGACTTCAATAGGAAATATAAAATTATAAAACTAGCCCCCCAAAAGGGGCGGGGGAGCTGAAATTTGTGCACCCTTCAGTTTGACAGTGAATTTTTATGTACAACATCAAATACATGATCTATAACAGAAAAAAATGATAAATTATAGTATTCAAAATGAAAAGCTTTGGTTTTTCAAACGATACACTTAAGAAAATGAAAAGACAATATACAGACTAGGAAATACATTTGCAAGTCACACATCTTTTAAATAAGTTGTATCAAGACTGCATAAAGAAGTCTTACAGCTCAATAATAGGAAAACAAACTACCCAATTAGAGAAATGGACAGAATATCTGAACAGACACTTTATCATCATGTGAGCCAAGAAGAAAAGGAAAGCCATTATGAAAAGTTCTAGCTATTTCAGGATAGTGAATTGATCTCTTGAGCTGTGTCATATCTTCCCCCATCCCCAATGATGTACTCTAGAATTAATTCTGGTTTTATTTGAATATTAAGCCTTGTTGCATCAGACCTCTGTAATTTTAATAGCTTGATTTTGTTTAACTTAGCTGGCGTTCATTTTTTGTTTTGTCTTATTTCTGTTCTTTAGGTTAACATAACCATTTAATAAAAATTCAGATGTTGGAGAGTCTGCAGTGAAAATTTAATCTTACTTGTAGTCTCAAAACCTAACCCTAACCCTAACTCCAGCTGTAATTCTAACTTTCCGGGTTTTGTGCAGTGTGCATTCTTCCAGTAAATCCAAGCAGCATGATAACAATACACACAGTCTTTACTGTGACATGCTATTCTGTTCATTTACCACAATTCTTTTTATGTTTTCAGATTTTAATTTATTATTTGAGAGAAAGTGAGACAGAGAGAGAGAGGAGAGAGAGAGAGAGAGAGAGAGAGAGAGAGAGAGAGAGAGAGAGAGAGAGAGAGAGAGAAGAGAAAGGAGAGGGCCCAGAGCAGTCCCCCTAGTTGTCCATCATTAGTTGTGACATGGGTTCATTCCACACAGGTGGATGTGGGGCCACTCAGGGTGAAAACTGAACTGGGAGCCTCCTCCCCTCTGGCATGAGAAGTGAGAACCCTCAACTGCTGAGCTATCTCAATGGTTACCAGTTGCACCACAGTTTAGCATATGGATTTGCACGGGCTGGGCCCAGGATTTGATCCCCGGACTTCACGGTTGCAAGGCAAGTGCTCAACCTGCTGAGCTATCCCTGTATCTCCTGATTTTTAACATCTCAAATTATGTGAGGGCATTTTATTTCCAAATTGATTCAATCAATGAATCACATTGAAGATAATTTATTATTTCTAAATATTATTTAGGTACATATTAGTTTCATATAGCTAACATTTTATGTTAAATTTAGATATTTACCCTAAGTAAAGGGCAATATTTAAAGAAAAAACTACTCTGAAGTTATTCATTGTCTTCACATTCAACCCAGAGAGCAAATGAGTTGGCCCATTTTGTGGATTTGCAAATCAAGGATCAGATACGTGGAATATTTGAAATGTTTTACTGGTATGTCAAGTAGAATTTCCAACTCTAAATCACAGCTGCTCTAAAAGTTTCACGTAGGTGATAATTTTCTTTGCAGAGTATTAAAAACTGCTTTATAATCGCAACTCCCACAAAACCTCTTCAGTTATATGGGTCTGTTAGCATTTTATTTTAAACACCATTTTGACAGGTGTATGATGTAGTTATTACATCTTCCACACATAGAATGTTCTTGACATTCACTTCACTTGCAGTTTTATATTAGAAAAACTTTAGAAAAAGAAAATATCTTCCTGGCTGAATGAAAATGAAAGAAAAGTCTATTTTGTGATGACTTTTTATGTACCATTGACCTGAAACAAATCCCAGACTCATTCAGACAATTTTTTTTTGATGTAGGCACTCATGAACTCATTCATTTATTCATGTTTCATTATTATTGTGGTTGTTGTTGCTATTGCTGTTATTCTTATTTTTACCATGCATGTTACCTTGTGCTAAGCATCAGTAGTCTAAACATAAAGACCTCGTTTGTGACTGCACTAAGTTCATTTTCTTATATGGGAAGCAATTACAAAGCAAGTGATGACCACAGAGCAGCTGTAAGATGCGGTAGAAATAGCAGTGGGAGGAACTCGGGTTTGGTTTTCTGTGTGAACCAGGAAAAACCTCATAGGAAAGGTGTTTTCTTCGCAGAAGGATAGTAATTCACCAGGTCAACATGGAGAAATGCATTTGAGGCCAAGACTATCACTTATGCAAAGGCTGAAAAGCAAGGCAGGGCCTCAGGAGTTGGGTGCACAGAGAGCTTAGTACAACTTAAGAAACGTTTCTATGATCAGCCGGGGTTGGAGCTGACTAGTGAGTTGGGTACAGACGATCAGAGAAGGTAGGCGCCCTGAGAAGGAATGCAGGTGTCAGGGCTACAGAGGGGAAGAAACCTGAGAGGAATTTTACCGTAGTGACTCCCTTTCACAGTGTCTCCGGCTCTACTTATGTATCTCTGAGGTCTGATCTTTCACTTTTGTTCCCCTTTCCTCACTCTGCCGCTGAAGCCTCTCCTGTGCTGTTCTTTAGAGGCTACACGAATTCACTGCCTTCCCCTTCCCAAGGCTTTTGCACTTACTTTTTCTGGTGTTTGTTTATTTTCGGTCACCTACGACCTTGCTTCCTCATTTTACTTAAATTCCTGCTTGAAGGCACCTCCTCAGAGAGTTTTGCCTGACTTTTCTGTGCAAGAGAGAAGCATCTCGTGATCTCTGTGGGATGCTCTTTGCCTTTCTTTCATTGTGCTAAGCAATCCTTTGAATTTTATTGGATATTATTTATTTGCTTATTGTCTGTATCCCTTCTTAAAACATAAGCCATATCAAGGCAGAGGTGGTGTTCTCATTACCATAGCAGCAGCAACCAGAATAGCCGCTGGCACTTAGGTGATGATCAATGAATATTTGCTGAGAGATGAATAATACATCAAAGTGCAGTGTTTCTGTATGCATGAGCACTCATAGACAGTTATAGCAGCCACCAGAAACACAAATGCACTACACATCCATGGAGTGCCATAGTTGCTCAAAGTTGTCCCCGATCTTCTATTATTCTAGTTTCAACTTTTGAGGGCTCTTGGAGAAGGGCCTCTTCACTATCACCAAGTAATAAAGTCTTGAGAAAGAAGTTCTGTGCCTCAGAGCCTTCTGTGATGGGAAGTGGCACCTTCCCACTCATTATCTTCCCTCTCACAGTGACAGCCTTAAAATAGGAAAAGATTTTGATAAGCAAGTGATGTGCCAACTAATTTCTTTCCCTTCAGTACTTCGTTGAGTTTGGTACTAAGCGAACAAAGAAACTGCTATCTCCAGATCTTGCTCTGGCTACCCTAGCTTAGCACATGTTTCTGTGTCCCCAGCCAATCTTATCTTGAATGGCTATAGAAAAATTCTTTGCCCCAGTAACATGTCAAACTTACGCTGAGTAGAGACAGTCTTCCTTAATCAAACTGTCTATCACAGGGGAAGAAATGGCTGTTGAGAGCCTGGGAAAAAAGGGAAAGGGGATTATCTTCTTAGACACTTTCAGCACAAGTTGTACAGCCCCAGGAATTATAAATCATGTTCTTTAGGACATCTCAGGTTTTTTGTGGGTGATCTGGGGTCTGAAGTTTGTAGGAAGTGGAGGGTCTAAAAAAATTATGTCACTGACAAGGATTGACTCTGAAGGGTGGCAACATGGGTGATTTATATTTCTTTACACAGTTCTGTAAATTCAAACATTTTTTGGATACATATGCATTTATTTTATACCCAGAAAATAAAATAAAGCCTGCCTATGCTCTTTCCTTACTAAGAATTTAAGAACCTAACCCTGTTGCTTCCAGGATCTATTGATTAAAGTAGTTCTGCATTTGGGCTGAATGTGAGCAGGAGTGACTTCTTGTAACCATGGGCCCTGACTAACCAGCTTTCTTTAATAATAGAAATCCAAGTTTTACCAGGCACATGACAACCTAGTCTCAGATTTTCTTTGATGTACTCATGAAGTCACTATTGAGAAGTGTCATTCCCCTCTCTGCATTGGAAAATCAATAAAATTCTAGCCACTCCTTTCTTCCCTGTTACCACCCTTACAGGATGGAGGGAGAAAACAAAGACCTGTAGATAGGAGATACTGGGGTTCCTGTTCTGGTTCACGTTGTCTTCCATGGCATTGTGGTACCATGATGGGATTCCTCTAATCTCTCCAGTCTCTAGCCCTCTGCTTCTCTCATCCTTAATGAGCTTACTACTTTGCTGACTTGTATATTATTTCCTTTTACCAGGGATGTATTGTTACTGTGCTTCTGACTTTTAATGTCTTAGAGGGCAGTTGTCAAGTGCGAGGGCAGCAACTTCCAAGTCAAGCAGCCTTGATTTTACCCCTGACCTTGCTCCCTCCCCGCTGTGTGACCTTTTGATTAGTCCTTTTTCCTCCCCTGGGAAATGAGGGCGTGAGTGGGTAACAATAATACCTAACATGGAACTACTTGGAAGATTTGAGGACATACCACTAGTGAAGTTTTAGGATTGTGCCAGACACATAGTAACAGCTGAGAGAGTGTTAGTAATTATGGAGTTACTAGATATTTCCAACAGAGTCATTACCAGCAGCATCATTAGCTATTGTAAGATAAATAACTACTTGGAGCTACTCACCTTGGAGCACCGGTCATAGTGTTGTTCTAGTGAGAAGCAGCTCCATTGCAAATTGGCTGCCCTTGAGGATGATGGTCCAACCTTGTACGGTACTGACCTCTCCCCACAGTGCAAGATCCACTGAAGTGAATCCCATAGGGGCCACATAGTCTATATTTTAAGTAAGTCCACTTCTAATAGCCTCTCCAAGAAAGTCAAAAATTCCTCTAGCCCCTTTTCCTGTGATGCTATAACAGAAAACTTTCCATTAATCTATGGTGACACAGACAATTTCTTGCAATCTATTTCCACGTGTTAACAGAAGAGTCCTGAAGACTCTGTTGGCTGACTCAGATTCTGAAAATCAGTTTCTACACATTTCCTCCTGCAAGAACTTGAATGAAACTCATGATGAAATATACTACCAGGTCTTCATATTGTTTGGAGTAGAGGATGCTTCTAGCAATTGCAGCAGAAGAATCAGAGTGGAGTTGACTTTGTCAACACAGGTGTATTATGGCAATAAGCTGCATGACAGAAATGGTCAATTCGGCTCTCTGGATCACCTGAATTTGTTCCCACCAAATGCTGAGTGTAAAACTCCAGTATGATTGACACTTAAATTCACATGCCTCTTAACACCTCTTTCTGCTCCCTTTATCGAGGGAGAAAGGAAGAAGGGGGCAAAAACTCATATACAAATCCAGATCTGACTAGGTTTGATGATCTCATTCCCATTGCATCTGCAAGGCCTGCCTGGCCCCTCTCCGGTCTTCTGTGACACCCAGAGAGAGCAATGTGATGATCCAGGGGAGCAGCAGTGTCCCCTGGTCTATTAAATCAGTGAAATGAATGAGTAATGAGTGAGAGAGCGTTAGCGACACTGGTACTTCAGAACTCGGTCGTCTTTGCTGCTTATCCCTAATTTCCACAGCTTGCTAAATAAAAGTTTACTTATGTTCTCTAGTGCAAGTTAATTTCCTCAGATGATCTTTAATTAAGTGGAAAGAAGTTCAGGGAGAAGCACTACAGGAAACTAATTGAAAGCAAAAATGAAAAATGGAAAAAATAATAAATTGTTACTTGAGGTTCTTGCCAAGAAACCACTAAGTTTGAGGACAAATCATGCTCACATCTAAAAAGAAATATTATTTAACATTAATGTGTTTTCTCTTAAGTAAGGAGGCAGGTACCTTAGCTATAGGAACTTTGAAGCAAATCCAAATTCTAACAGTTCATCTTTTTCATGCTACTCTTTGGCGACAAGTTGTTCTTTCATAATCACACACAAAAACCTTTTAAGTTATTTAAGTATCTCGGAGGAACTTCACTACTCTCCAGTTTATTAACTACAGAGGCTTCGGTGTTGCCTTCTGGAATACCTCCTGACACCACCCATCCCCACTTCCAGACTCTTATATTTTAAGGGGGAATCTTTCCTTTGATGTGGCTAAGTGTTGTGAGTGTTCTGGGCCATGGGATCCAAATATGTACACAGTGTCTCTGACGGGACACAGCAGAGTTTTGGTGACAGGAGATTTGTTCCTGGTAGAGAGCACAAGAGACCTGAAGATGGTACCGAGAAGGAGGCCAAGAGCTGGTTATTGAAGAAAGATAGTGTCTGTGGCTTGATTTCATTTTGAAAAGCTCTGGGTCACTATGTTGCAAAGGCCAGGGAGAAGTAACCAAGAGGTCTGAGCAGGAGCAAGCAATGGAGGAGAAAGAAATCCTAGATGACACCAAGTCATGATTTTGTTTCTAGGAGCAGGAGGGGATCAATTGTGTAAAGCACAACTCTAATAAGATTTGAATATTCAATTTAACAACATGTAGTCTATTTTCAAAGTATCTCAATGGAATAATGTGGGGGGGGGGGAGATCGTGGGTTAGTATAGATAGAAGACAAAATAGAAAGAGATGAAATGGAGATAGTGATTATAGTCAACACTTTGAAGTACTTTTGATGAGAAGGGGAGCAAATAAATAGGTGGTGGTTTAAGAATAAAGTATGTTTAAGAGATATTTTTAATACAGAAGAATTAGCAGCATTTCCATATGCTAATATGAACATGTTACAGTTGCTGGAGAAAACTGATAATATTTGAGGGAGGAGAATATTGCTGGAGTGTTATCACTGTGTGAACAAGAGAGGATGGGGAAAATGCCCCTAGAAAGGAAGGCAATAGCTAATGTGTTTTATTAATAACATGAGAGAAGGCATAACATAAAGATATAGATGTTGTTGGATATATAGGTGACAGATGAGTCATGAGAAATTATATCTGATTGCTTAAATTTATGATTCTTTCAATTATTCAGTGAATTGGAAAGCAAGATCATCAACTGAGAGTAATAAGTGCTGTGAACCTTAAATTGCTCTAAAGAAATAAAGCCAATTTTTTTAAAAAGTGAATATTCACTTAAGCCTATCATCATATATCAGATTTCATGGAAAGTACATTATAAATATAAAACTTTAAAAAGAAAACATGAGAGAAAGTCTGTAGCATCTAAAGTTTAGATAAAATTGTTAGTCATGACACCAAAAATATGAACAACACTGAGGATGAAAAGACAACCTATGGATTGGGAAAAAAAATATTTACAAACCACGTATCTAACAAAGGACTACTATCTGGAATATAAAGAACCCTCACACTCACCAATTAAAATCCCCAAACTATCAAATATGAAAATCAATAACAAAGGAAGAGAAATTTACAGAAGAGGAGCAGAGAATGATGAAAAATAAGTGCACGAAAAGATGATCACCATTATCAGGGAAATGTCTTGCCTCCATACTGCAAAGCTTTGGGGAAGTGCTTGTGGCTTTCCATCACCATTTTCATTACCACAGTGGGCTGAGAAAAATCACTGTTCATCTAGAATAGAGGCGGGTTGGGAAGGCATAGGTCAAAGAAAAGACAAAGAAAATAGTCAGAACCAGTGACATAGAATTGCTAGAAGACTGACATAAAATGGAATTTAAGTTCTTATAGGTTTATTTTTATTGCTTTAGAGAATGTAAGAGAGACAGAGACAGAGACGAGAGAAGAGGCCCAGAGCAGTCTCCCTAGCCACATACCATTAATTTCAACATAGTTTCATTCCATACAGGTGGATGTGGGGCATGTGGGGCAGGAACCAAACCATGGGCCTCCTGTGTGGGAGGTGAGCACCTTACATGGGTTTGCATGGCCAGGGATGGGATTTGATCCCCAGACCTTGAGGTTGCAAGGCAAGAACTCAACCCGTTGCGCTATCCCAGCGTCCTCAGAAAAAAACAGAATTAAAAAAAAGAAAAGTGAATTCAGGAATCTATGGGGATTCAAGTATAGCAGCAAAGAGACTTTCTTGCATTATAGTACGTAGTTGGACAATTCAACACTTTGTCAATTAATTGAAGAACAGGTTTGGTCACTATTGAAACCTCAGTTAGCTGTCTGAAAGATCAAGTGCCAGAAATCTCTCAAAATACTGAGTAAAATTAAAAAAAAAACAAAAAAACAAAGGAGAAAATAAGAACCCTGGACAACCTAGAGTTTTAACCTATTAATATATGAGTATACAATTTAGAAATAGAAGAAAAAGTAGAGAGAGTAGAAGCAATTATTAAGCAGATAATAGAGGAAAGTTAACTGTGAAGAAGAAAGTTCAGAGTCTTCAGACTGAACATGTGTAAATTAATATCAAGATTAATTTGAAAAGGCACATCTCCTAGGAATACCTGATAAAATACACTGTCCCTCAGGATAAAAACTAGATACGAACTTCCAGGTCAATAAATAAGGTACCTGAAAAAGAAACACATCTGATTGTTGTCAGATTCCTCAACTGCAAAATTTGAACTTAGAAATCAGAGAAAAAACATTTATATATCATGTTTAAAAATGATAACAGCAAATGTTCTAAATTCAGGAAAGATTAATTGAAAAATACCTATCTATTTGTTTATCTATCTATATAGATATCTATCTATCATTTATTTATCATCTATCTATCTATCTATCTATCATATATCTATCTATCAATCATCTACTATCACCTATATATCTCTGCCTAACTTTTGAGAATTCTTAAAATAATCCACATATTCCATTCTCACCCAAGGAAAATATTTGAAACATGCTCTAATAAACGAATAGAACAGAGACCTTCTAAAGAAAATAAATTGTAAATATGGGATGTGTAGATATATAGACAAGGCTGATAACCAGTTTGTTTTCACTAACACAGCACTAGTGGTTGTTAAAATAGTGAAACACTCTGTACTGCTTGCTTATAGCATCCACCTGATGCCTAATCTCCCTCACATCCCTGACCCTTGCTGCCTGGGCTCTTGCTCTAAGATTCTATGGACCAGGGTCATGTCATAGGTCACCAGGTAAAGACTTAATGTCAGGACCGTTAGGAAACCTCCAGCTTTATAATTTGTTGTCATGGAGCTGTGTACATCATATAATTCCCCTGATCTTTTGTGCTTTTTAAAATAATATGTTTTCTTATTCTCTTTCTTTTAGATTCAATATGAGTTAATCTATTTTTCAGTCCTCTTAAATAAGCAGTGTTTGCATAATATAACTGGAATTGCTTTGCGTGCTTGCTGACAGAGATCCCTAATTGATACGCCCATAATTTCATCACCAGTAATGAGTCCTGCTGCTCCACTGATTTATTTGCTTCCAGATATAGAGACAGATAAATATAGACACAGAGATATAAAAAATAAAACAAGATTTTCTAATGTTGTGCAAGCTATATTTTGCATTTACTAACAAACAATAAACATATTTTAAGTTCAGTAAATATTAAAATACACTATACTACTAATACAGTGATGTAATTTATTTTTACTAGTCTTCTATTCTTTAATATTTAATTTACTACTAGTATTTTATTATTGTAAACAGTAGTGGGCATACTTATGCTTATTTTATGTTATTATATTAATTGCTAAATTTATTAGGGTGACAATGGATTTATATAAAAATTACTTAGGTTCCAGATGTACAATTCTACATTACATTGCCTATGTATTGCATTGTGTGTTCACTATGTATTATTTTCTTAAAGCCACTTCCTATAGGTGGAATTTCTGAGTCAACTATAAGCACAATTTTAAGTTATTTGATATGCACAGCCAATTTCTCCCTATAAACCAGAGTCCTTGATATTTCAATTAGGAATGTCCTTAAAACTCAAGGTCACAAGTTCTTTCATCCATTAGCAAATGATCTACTTAATAACGGGTACTATTTTTTCTTTTGCCTATTTGTTGGGTAAAAATAATATCACATTACCTTAATTTGCATTTTTTGAGTTGAAAGACTTAAAAATATATTTCACAGATAAAAATAATTATCTATTCTTTTCCCCTTGTTTTGAAATAACCATTAAAACAATATGGGCTATATGGGCTCTATCTAGACTTGTGCTGTCACATAAGGTAGCCACTAGTGAAAAATAGCTATTTTATTTTTAATTTAAATTAATTACAATAAAATAGGAATAAATATTTAGTTTCCCAGCCAAATTAGCCACATTACAAGTACTCAAAAGTCACATGTGACTAACTAACTAGGAGCCAACACAATGGATTGCAGAGCTATATGTTTCCATAATTGCAGAAACTTACACTTGAAAGGGCTATTCTTGAATTTTTGTTTTATAATACTTTTTGAGATTAATAAACTTTTAGAATACTTAAAAAAATAATATATCTATTAATTTAAACTCTTTCTAACAAGGCCTATTTTAATAACTTTTCTGCAGATTTCATTTGATGTCCACATATCTGGAGTGGATCCTTCTCTCTAAATTGTTGTATATATTTTTTATGAACTGTGAACTCTTTTTACAGTTTTATTTAGGTAAATAATATACCTAATATTCACCCATTGTATGTGTTCAGTTCAGTTAGTTTCAGTAACTGTATAGAGTGGACAATCCAGTCTTAGAATATTTTCTTCACCTCAGAGAATCTCCTGGAGGTGGGAGAGGGGGAAAGGAGGAGAGCCAAATATATGGTGATGGAAAGAGAACTAACTCTGGATGGTGAGCACATAATGCAATGCATAGACGATGTAATGCAGAATTGGATACTTGGAACCTATGTGATTTTTATTAACTAATGTCACCCCAATAAGTTTAACAATAAAAAATGAAGAAAACTTCCTGGAGCCCATTAGCAACCAGCCATCTCACTGTGCAGGTAGGTAGCCCTCGTCCCACAGTTGCACAGCCTGTTAACACATAAGGGAGCATCATCTTTGAGCCTCTAGGGCTGACTTGCCTCCCAGAGCTCACTGCTAAGGCCTTGGTTAGTCTGCCAATGCACTCCCTATTCCAAACAGAACCTTACTGTAAGTTGTTTTTTTTCCAGTTATATTTCCAGTATTAATGAATTAATTAAATTTATTTCTTTTTCTTTCCTATAGATTTTATTATTTTTATTGTTAAATTTATTGGGGTGACATTTATTGGTAAAAATTACATTGTTTCCAGGTGTACAATTCTACGACATTGTCTATGCGTTGCATTATGTGCTCACCACGCAGAGTCAGTTCTCTTTCCATCACTGTATATTTGATGCCCCCTCCTTACACCCCCCTCCCCCCTCCGAACTACCTCCCCCTTTACTCGTCCATGAGTTTTTGTTTCTTTATTACTTTCACTTTTATATTTCACTTATAAGTGAGGTCATATGTTTCTTGATTCTTTCAGTTTGACTTATTTTGCTTAATAAAATGGTTTCAAGGTCCATCCATGTTGTCACAAATGGCTGTATTTCATCTTTTCTTATTGCTGAGTAGTATTCCATTGTGTAAATGTACCACAATGTCTTTATCCAGTCATCTATCAAAGGACACCTTTGATTGCTTCCACAACTTGGCCACCATGAATAGTGCTGAGATGAACCTTGGGGTATTTTTGCAAATGAAGGTATTAAAATTTTGGGGTAGATACCCAGAAGATGGATGGCTGGGTCATATGGAAATTCCATTACTAATTTTTTGAGGAATCTCCACACTGCATTTCATAGTGGTTGTACAAATTTATATTCCCACCAGCAGTGTATGAGGGTTCCTTTTACTCCACAGCCTCCCCAGCACTTGTTATTCCTTGTCTTGTTGATTGTAGCCATTCTAACAGATATAAAGTGGTATCTCATTGTGGTTTTAATTTGCATTTCCCTAATTGCTAGTGATGATGAGATTTTTTCATATATATGTTGGCCATTTGTATGTCTTCATGGGAGAAGTGTTTATTTAGGTCTTCTGCCCATTTTTTAAATGGAGCATCTGTTTTTCTGCTGTTGAGTTATATGAGTTCTTTATATACTTTAGATATTAGCCCCTTATCAGAGGCATTGTTGGCAAATATTTTCTCCTATTCAATTGGTTTCTTTTTTACTTTGTTGATGGTTTCTTTGCTGTGCAGAAGCTTTTTAGTTTGACATAGTCCCATTCATTTATTTTGACTTTTATTTGCCTTGAGTTTGGGGTCAAGTTCATAAAGTACTCTCTGAACCCCAGGACTATAAGCTTTGAACCAATGCTTTCTTCTATGCAATTTAATGTTTTGGGTCTTATGTGGAGGTCTTTAATCCACTTTGAGTTAATTTTGGTATACGGTGACAGTTCACAGTACAGATTCATTCTTTTGCATGTGATATTTCAATTTTCCCAGCACCATTTACTGAAGAGGCTTTCTTTTCTCCATTGTATGTTTTGTTTCTTTGTCAGAAATGATCTGCCCATATATTTGTGGGTTTATTTCTGGATTTTCAATTTGCTCCATTGCTCTGTATGTCTATTTTTCTGCCAATACCAAGCTGCTTTGATTATGGATGCTTTGTAGTATAGACTGAAGTCGGGAAGTGTTATGTCTCCAGTCTTAATCTTTTTTCAGAGGATTGTTTTGGCAATTTGGGGTCTTTTGTGGTTCCATAAAAATCTGGTGATTTTTTAAAAATCTATTTCTTGAAAGAATGTCTGTGGGATTTTGATGGGAATTGCATTAAATCTGTATATAGCTTTGGGTATGCTGATTTTTAACTATGTTGATTCTTCCAATCCATGAACATGAAATATCTTCCCATTTCTTGGTATCTTCTTCAATTTCCTTTAATGGTGTCTTATAGTTTCCCAGGTATAAGACCTTCATGTTCTTTGTTAAGTTTATTCCTAAGTATTTTATTCTTTTTGTTTTGATTGCAAAAGTTATTATTTTTCTCATTTCTTTCTCTGAAGTTTGGTTGTTTGTATATAAAAATACTGTAAATTTTTGTGCACTGATTTTGTATCTTGCAAATTTACTATATTTATTTATTATTTCTAATAGTTTTCTGGAGGAGTATTTGGGGTTTTCTATATAAAGAATCATGCCATCTGCAAAAAGTAACAGTTTTACTTCTTCATTCCCAATTTGGATAACTTTTATTTCTTTCTCTTGCCTGATTGCTCTGCCTAGAACTTCTAGCACTATGTTGAATAGCAGTGGTGACAGAGAACATCTCTGTCTTGTTCTTGATTTTAGAAGAAAAGATTTCAGTTTTTCCCCATTCAGTATGACATTCACTGAGGGTTTGTTATATTGGTCTTTGTTATAGTCTTTGTTATATTGACATAGTTTCCTTCTATATCCATTTTATTAAATGTTTTAATCATAAATGAATGTTGTATCTTGTCAAATGCTTTTTCTGCATTAATTTATGTAATCATAGGATTTTTATCTTTTATTTTGTTTATGTGGTGTAACACTTTGATCAATTTGCATATGTTGAACCATCCTTGTGTCCCTGGGATGAATAACACTTGATCATGATAACTTTTTTAATGCATTGTTGTATTCTATTTGCTAGTATTTTGTTTAGGATTTTTAACATTGGTGTTCATCAGAGATAATGGTCTATAGTTTTTTGTTTGTTTGTTTGTATTGCGATGTCCTTGCCACGCTTTGATATTAAGGTAATTTTGGCCTCATAAAATGAGTTGGGAAGTACTTCCTCTTCAATTGTTTAGAAAAGTTTGAGGAGGGTAGGTGTTAATTTCTCTTTGAGTGCCTGGTAAATCTCATTGGTGAAACCATGTGGTCCTGGACTCCTGCTTTTGGGGAGGTTTTGGATGATTGTTTCAACTTCCATACTGTTGATTGGTCTGCTTAGATTACCCAGTTCTTCATTCAGTCTCCATAGACTATATGTTTCCAGAAACTAGTCCACTTCTTCTATGTTGCAACATTTGGTGGCATACTGGTCTTCATAGTATTTTTGTACGATCCTTTGTATTTCTGTGGTATCAGTTGTAATTTCCTCCTCTTTCATTTCTAATTTGGATTATGTATGTCTTTTCTCTTTTTCCCTTGGGGAGCCTAGCCAGGCATTTGTCAATTTTATTATTTTTTTCAAAGAACCAGCTCTTTTTGTTGCATTAATTTTTTCTATTGTTTTTCTATTCTCTATTTCATTTAGTTCTGCTTTAATTTTTATTATTTCCTGCTTCTGCAGGCTTTGGGTGTTTTTTGTTTTTTTTTTCCAGTTCTTTAAGATGTGATATTAGGTTGTCTACTTGTGATTTTTCTTGTTTCTTGAGATAAGCCTGGAGTGATATAAATTTTCCTGTTATTACTGCTTTTGCTGCATCCCAGTAATTTTGTTATGTTTTGTTTTCATTGTCATTCATTTCTATGTATTTTTTAATTTCCTCTTTTATTTCTTCTTTGATCCAGTCATATTTTAATAACATGTTATTTAATCTCCATGTATGTGGGTTTTCCATCATTCTTTTTGTAATTAATGTCCAATTTCAAAGTTTTATATTCAGAGAATACACTTGGTATGATTTCAATCTTCTTAAATTTGCTGAGGTTAGCTTTGTGTCCCAGCATGTGGTCTATCCTTGAGAATTTTCCATGTGCACCAGGAAAGAATGTATAGTCAGTCATGTGTTGTAGGATGAACTATCCTATAAATGTCAACTTTGTCCAATTGCTATAATGTATCATTTAAAGCTGATATTTCCTTATTTATTTTTTGTTTGGATGATCTGTCCTTAGCCAAACACTACTATAATTGTTTTTGTCATTTTTTTCTTTTATATCTGTTAGTTTTTAATTTTTAAATGTTGGTGTTTCTTGTTTGGGGGCATATATATTAATAAGTGTCATGTCTCCTTGTATTTTTCTCTTTATCATTATAAAATATCCGTCTTTGTCTCTGATTATCCTTGAAGTTTGTTTAATCAGATATAAGTATGGCTACACCTATTTTTCTCTGGGTGTCATTTGCTTGGAGTATTTTTCTTTTTCACACTTTCACTTTGAGTCTGTGCTTGTCCTGTGGCTGAGGTGTGTCTCTTGGAGGCAGCATGTGGTTGGTTCTTGTTTGTTAATCCAGTTTGCTACTCTGTGTCTTTTTATTGGTGAGTTCAGTCCATTTACATTTATGGTAATGATTGATAGATGAGGATTTCCTATAAGCATTTTACCTTTTGTTTTCTGGTTGTTCTTTTTTTCAATTGCTTCTTTGATATTTTATTCCCAATGGTTATTTTAGTTTGATGGTGTTTTATGACTGTTTTCTCTCTCTCTGTCTCTCCCTGCCCCCCACCATTTTTTTTTGTTATGTGTCCTAGCTCTAAGTTCCTTCTGAGTAGTTATTATGAACTTTATGTAAAATAAAGTTTCATATATACAGTGGTTCCTTTTCCTGAGGACATTTCTTATCTCCATTGTCTTCGAAAATTTAAACCTTTGCTTCCTCCCATTTTATGTTTTTGTTATTCAAGTTTATCCTTATTTATTTTTACTTTTTGTTTTAGGTTCAGTTGCCTCCTTCAGTATTTTGAAATACTGAACTTGTACTGGAGAATTTCTAGAGTTCCTGTATGTCTGAAAAAAATCTTTATTCTTTCTTTATAGCTAAAGAATAACTTTGCTGAGTAGATGGTTCTTGGCTAGTAATTTCTCTCCTTCACTATTTTGAATTCTTAATTCCACTTTCTTCTGGCTTGTAGAGTTTCTTTTGAGATATCTGATGATAGTCTGATGGGCTTTCCTTTATAGGTTATGGTACTTTTTTTTCTGGCTGCCTTGAGGATTCTTTCTTTGTCTTTGACCTTTGATATTTTCAGCATAATGTTCCTTGGAGAGGGTCTGCTAGGATTCAAATAGCTAGGGTTCCTATGTCCTTCTTGATTTGAGGTTCCAGTTATTTCCATATTTTTGGGAAGTTCTCGTCTACTATTTGTCTGAGCAAATTTTCTGGACCCATCTCATTCTCTGCTCCCTCTGAAATATCTGTTATTCATACATTATTCTGTCTAATAGAGTCTGATAGTTCCTGTACATATCTTTCATTTCTTTTAGCTTTGAGGTCTCTCTCTTCTTCCTTCTGTGATATTTCCAAATTTCTGTCTTCAATTTCACTAATTCTTTCCTCCATCTGGTCAGCTCTGCTTCCTATGTTAGCTACTTCATTTGTCACTTCTTTTATTGTGTTGTTTATCTCCAGAATTTCTATTTGCTCCTCTTTTATAGATTCAATGTCCTTTGTGAGATCACTTAGCTCCCTCTGTGTAATCCACCATTTCCCACCCCCCCTTTTTTTTTTTTATCTCTGAGCATTTTCAGAACTGCAGTCTTGCATTCTGTGTCATTTAGCTGATATGTTTTCATATCTACAAGTTCCTTTTCTGGAGATTATTCATTTTCTTTCTGAGCACCTTTGTTCATAAGGATATTCATTGCTGTTGGAACACTTCTTTTCTTGGACATGAAAACTTTCCCCCTGGTAGATGTGAAGAAATCTCTCTTTTACTTCTTAGCTAGTGTTGCTTCAATGTCTTATAAAGGGCGTCCCAAAATTCACACAAGATTTGAATTTTGCATCATTTGTGCGGTAAAGTGTTGCCAACAACAACAAAAAAAGACAGCATGACAGCTGACAGTTCAGAGTTATTAAAAATGGAGTGCTACACGAAAGAACAACGCGTTTTCACTGTTGAGCAATGAAAATTTACAATTTTTAATTATAAACCTGTTTTTTATTAAAATTACTTCTTGCATGAATTTTGGGACACCTTTTATTTTCTCTTGTTTATTTGATTTTCTCATAGTGGGAGACTTCCTAGAAGGTGGGCTTCTCTTTGACTCAGTCACTCTGGTCTTTGTACACTTACTCTTTGGAAAAATATGGTGGGCAATAGTATTCTATGCTTCTAAGATAAGCTGACCAGACATATTGTTTTAGTTGGGAAAGAAAATAATAGTACCATCCTGTTTCATATGGTACGTATGGTTAGCCTACTGACACCTTGAATATAGCCCAGTAAGACAAGCTGACCATATGTACCATTTGGAATAGGAGAGTACCGTTGTTTTCTGTCCTTTGTAAAATCAGTAAGGTGACCAGATGTCCCGTTTTCGGCGGGACAGTCCTGATTTTTAACAATTTGTACTGCGTCCTGCCGCATTTAAAAAAAGTCCTGATTTTTGGAAAGAATGCACGACAAGCTACAGAACGATGGGAGGTAGACCAAATTTTTAATCAAACCCCCCCCCCCCCCCCGGTCAATGGTGTCCCACTTTACCAATGTTAAAATCTGGTCACCTTAGTAAAATGGTACATCTGGTCAGCCCATTCTAAGATCTCACTGAAGTCAGAAGGTGTCATACTTGTGCTTCAGTTTTCCTTGTTCCCCATTCTGGCTTCAGTGGGAAGGTTGGGGGCAGGGTTTATTGGAAAGTCTCTGGTCTGATTGCATCACAGGGTAATGGCGGCTTCCCTCTGCTGTCTTCAGCCGGAAGGGTGGGGGTGGGGTTTGTTGGGAAAGGCGCAGGCCTGATTGGATCACAGGGTAATGGCAGCTTCCTGGCAGCAGCTCACTGAAGGCCCGCTGTGGTTGACGCCTGCAGGGCGAGCCCTGGGAGACAGCAAGGGGAAGCAGCCAGGCTCTGTGTCCAAGGCCACGCAGTGCTCCAGTTGGGGCCTCACCTCACTGAGGGCCACTCTGCACCTCAGCCACCCGCACACTCTTGGTGTTGGCATTCCAGCCACTGGCACACCCGCCTCTGGCTCCGGTTGCCGGCCTCACGCTCCGCGGGCCCCCAGCTCTGGCCACCTGACTCAAGCACCGTCAGCCAGATCTTCACTCCGGTCCCCTGCCCTGATCTCCAGCTGCTGCTGGGGCCTCACTTCGGCCTCCTGCTCCACGTTCCAGCCTCCTGCCCCATGCCCTGGCTGCGCCCCCTACACCCCCACCGGGGCCTCTCGCCACTGTCAGGGGTGCCCGCGTTTCCCTCCCACCCCACGCTCTGGCGTCTGCGCCTCCGCATCTGTCCGTTCCAGGCCTCCCACCAGCCCAGAGTCATTCTGCTCCTGGACCCGTGTACCCGTGCTGCCACCTCAGTCTGTCTTCTGGGTCAGTCACTGGGTGAAACTCCGGGTGGAGCTCTGCAGCGTGTCTCTGCATGGCTCCCTTTCTCTCTTACTCGCCTCCGTTTCTCCAGCTTTAGGGATTTTCTTGTGATGAGTGGGTCCCTCAGCTGAGGCTGTGTGTTGTTTAGGGATTCTCTGGTTGGATTTTAGTTGCTTAAATTGTTGCTATTTCCGGGAGAGGTTTCAAGAGCTCTTCTCATGCCACTATCTTGATGACGTCTTCGTAACAAACCGTTAAGCTAATGGAGCTGCTGGTTGAGTTTTCTTATCACCAAGGTCACCATTTAATGAACAATGTCAGCATGGAAGGAAAGCTGTGGGCATTCACTGCTGGCTCCACACAGAGGAAAGTACCAGCCAAGGATGCTCTGTTCCTATCAAAAGTTCAAGTTTCATGAATGAATATGTCTCCATTTGTTTCATTTCATTGGTCAATTTCCAGAATACTAAAATGGTTGTTTATGAGAATTTTGCCTAGGACTATTGCAGTTTTTTGGGTTTTTTTTCTTTCTTTTTTTTAATTATTATTATTATTTTTTGAACTGAACTGGGGGCCTCACCGCGTTCGGGAAGCACACCCCAGTTCAGCACGTGGGTCCGCCTGAGCTGGAGCCGGGTTTTGATCCTTGGTCCTTGGGGCTTCAAAGTGAGCGCTTAACCCACTGAGCCATCCCGGCTTTCCCTATTGCAGATTTTGAGGGAGAGAATGTGTTGACCTTACTTCATTATGGTAGAATTATGTGATTTCTGTTACCCTGTCTGTCCAGTTGAGAGAGAGAGAGAGAGAGAGAGAGAGAGAGAGAGAGAGAGAGAGAGAGAGAGAGAGAGAGAGAGAGAGAGAGAGAGACTTGCCTGGTTTGGGGAGTTGCTTTGCCTGGGTTCCTCTGGATATTACAGTTCCAAATAAGTTGAGAAGGAAAATATTTTGGTTACTAGAGTTTTATATTGAAATTCAGATTTTGTTTTAGGCACCCACTTTGGCAACCAAATGATAGCTCAAGCATTTACCTCATTTAGCTTCCTTGGATAAAATATCTTCTCACAGTTTATTTTTCTCATTACTAGAGTTAGAGAGAAGCTGAGTTGTGTGGATATTATCCCAAATAGAATTTGTAAAATAAAGGCCACCGATTCCTTTGCTGGTAGCTTCTTTACATTATGTTTGTAAGTTTATGTTGGGATGACCTATAATATATTGATGAAAACCTGTAAGGCAAATTGGAAATTTCAGAAAGTTGCTATCATCCCAGAGACTGAAAGGAATTTCCAATGAAGGAGTTTGTCATGTATTTATAAAAAAAAAAAAAAAAAAGGATAACTCAAAACTCACTTCACTAAGAAGTAAAAAGAATCCAAGAATGATGACAACAGTTCCTGACTTAAAGCAGACTATAGCAGACATCGGGGATTTGGGAGGATGGGAGCCTAAGGTAACCACAGGCTACAGGCTATTAGGTAATTAAGAAATTCTATGGTAATATTTATTTCTTGCTTACATTTGTGTAGGGGAATTTCTTTATAGAGAGTAGAGGAATTCTCCCCAGATGATGACACCTAATTCTGACCTTTCCCATTACTCACTTAAAAATCTGTACACCCAGCAATTTATATTGTTCAAGTATCAAAACACACGAGTTCACAACTGTGAAGTTATGTCTCTGTTTCATGTGTCTCCAACAAAGGACCACAAGCTCCTTGTAGCTATTACAGCATCATCAGATTAAATACAGGGATCCTGCTTGGATTTGAATCTTGGATAAATGAAGAATACTTTGTTAGTATGAGTAGGCCCCAGACTTTGCATGGTACATATTTACCATTTATCATGAAATATCATCTGTTGTTTTATCTGAGATTCTGATTTTACTGGACTATATATAATTGTGTGTGTGTGTGTGTATATATATATATATATATATATATATATATATATATATATATATATATATATATATATATATATATATATATATATATATATATTATAATCCCCCCACCCCCCAAATCTATCAACCTTACTTGTAGTATGTCATCCACCCATTCCTATTTTCTAACCTGGTCACCTTCTCCTAGAAGTTCACGCTTCTGTCAATAATCTTTTTAAAATATGATGCTTAGAAGTGAGCACTGGGGTTCTGGTCCTTGAGACATCACGGTGGCGTCCTCTGAGTATGGGTCCCTTTGTAAAAGCCTACTGCAGGTGAAGCACCAGAGCTGAAGCAAGAGTGCAGAGATGAGCCTAGCCCCTCATGTGTAGACCATACACATGCTTCCCTGGGCAGGCTAGGCCGTATTTGCTCATAGTTAAGTACTACCCCAGAAAGAAATAGTTACGTGTTTCCCGGGGAGAACAGAAGGGAACCAAGAGTGTCCATTCTGCACACTCTTTCCATGCTATCTCATTTAAGTGTTACAGCATCTCTTTAAGATGGCTCTTTGAGGGAGAAATTGTTATTCTCTTTTCTATAGTATCAGCTTTATTAAGTAGCTTGTACAAGGTTATAGATTATTACAGACTAAATTGTGCTCCCCCCAAATTCTTACATTGAAGCCCTGATTCCTAGGGTGATGATGTTAGGATGTGAGGTTGTAAGAATGAAATCCCCATGGTGGGGAAGAGATGCTAGGAAAAAAAATGAAGATAAGTAAATTTTTTAGACGAGTAGAGAAATTCCACATTGGTCTCAGGCTGCCTTCTTGTTTCTGTGTCCCAGAGTTCTGGTATGCCTAGCTTTCACCTTAGCATTTACAACTCAGGTAGACTGCCTGCCTGGATACGACTTCCTCTCCTTCCATTAATGCTTCTGACATAACTCCATGGTTTCCAGGCGAGTTCAGGTCCACCCTACACACTCTAAAATCTTCAGGGCATCCATGGGGTTCTGGATGCAGTATTCTGTGCTCTGTTTGGAAGGGGGGAATTAGCTGAGGGTAAAAAGAGAAGTCAAGATTTAGAATTTAGGATGAATCTGGTGATTTGGAGAAGGGGTTGAGTTGGGCTATAGTTTTCATTGGCTATGAAGGAAGAAACTGGATGATCCTTGGGAAGAACAGAAGAGTCCATGTTATTCCTTTGTGTGTATGTTATTTTGTTGCTCTGGGTGTGTGGTATTCAAGGTGAAAGAGTCTGTATGGGTATATTGGCTAAAGAAAGATAATGTCTGGAAGGTGATCTGATTACCCCACCAAATCAAAATGGCTGGATAGCTTCACAGTATTTCATATAATAAATTGGTGCCAAGACAACACTGGTATCACAAAATTCTTGTTTTTCTTACCTCCAAATGATAAAAACAATTACAATGTTTATTTCCATTTTGGCTTTAGGGGCAAATTCAGTAAACAAAACCCCCAGATGCAGGATAACACTTGAAGGGTGCTTGTGGACAAAAGGAGAAGTTGTATTTGCCACCTCTCCTTTGCAGAAACACCATGAAAAGGCTAAATGTGTTCAGTAATTTCACTTTGTTTTGATCTCTGCTTCCTGCTGAATCTTTTATTTTTCTATTTCAGAGAATCTTTAAAGCCTCTTGTGTGCCTGTGGAATCTCCGTTTCATGCTGAGATTCACCAACTAATGTCAGCACCTTGGTCACCGCCACTGCTGAAAGTGAACGGCAGCAAATCATTTTAAGTTCATTTGATGACAAACGCAATATTAACGGACCAGGAAGACAAAGGGATTCAAACTGCAAATCCATGTGCTTTCATAAGAGTTTATTGTCAAGGTGAGATTAGTTCGATTTCAACAAGATATAGAGAGAGCATACTTTTTACAACGTAGGCCATTTGTCTACCATACGACAGAGTGGCAGTAACAGGGCACCCTGGGGTAACGAGGTGATTCTCCCATTTTGTGGGTTGAAACTTTAAAGAAAATGTTTTCCTCCTGCTGCTATAGCAGGTCAATAAATTGTGAGCTGTCATCACATCTCCTATAGGGCATGGCCTTCGGTCCAACTCAGAGTTCCTGGGAAAGCAGAAAACTCTCAGCTAGACTCGCTCATTTGTTTTCTATAGTGAATTTTCTCATGGAAGCTGCAGCCTTCAATTCCATGTTTTATGAAGCACCAGTATTCCAAAATCTGTCCAAGGCACCTTGTGTTTCAGGAAGAGAAGGTAGAACTTCTGATTTAGACTTTAATTTAAAAATAAATTTCAGTAATTTAAAAAAAGCTCTGGAAACCATTGGTTTGTGCTTTAATTACAATTTGAAGATAAAATCTACTGAAGACAAGTGGGTGATCAGATGGGGTAAGAGAGAATACAGTAACTAGCACATTGTCTTGAGCCTGCAGATAACACTAAATTATTGACCCAAACACTTTATATAGTTGTCATAAAAACAAACTGTTTTCTTTGTGGATAACTTTGAAGGGAACCACAGAAAAATCAGTGTAGGGGTTTGACATCCTACACGACAGACTTTTATCAGCTTTAAGGCCTGGGGCCTCTTGTTTAACGCGATTCTCCGTTTTCTATTTTTAAAGAGGGCCAGTAAGCCCTACTTCATAGGGGTATTGCAGGAAGAAATGATGTGACCAGGGTGAGCAGACGTTCACACAAAAAAGTAATTGCCTTGCCCTTTCTCATTCCTGTTCTCATCTAGATCATCATCACTTAAAGACGAATTTCTTCTGATTGGTCGCTAACAAGTCAGATTTCCAGGCCACCACGTATGAGTATTCAGTGCCTTAAAGAAAGAAAAGAAAAATTTGGAGAACAGACTCAACTCACTCACCATAAAAACAAAGGCTTGTGAACCAAGATGTGCAGGGAGGGGGCAGCCAGGATTTCTAATGAGTTGCCTCAGGGTTCCTCCCCCTGCACATCCACACCCCCCCCCCCCATTGCTTGGTGATGTGAGTGCGCTGGGCTTCTTCCACCAAAGGAAAGGGCTGTCCCCAGATTGGGTTCCTACAGACCCACAGCCCCTAGTTTTTTGTGCTGTGCTGGGAGCCTGGCCCTTCTCAGCGCTGCCCTAAATCACTGGTGCCTTATCTCCCAGACCTCTTCATAGCTAGGTCCCAATGTTTAGGGCTCTGTGCAGTGTTGCTCTTCTGCTCGTTGCACGAGAAAGGAGCGCATAGGTCCCCCAGCTACAGCACAGCTCCCACTGGATCCAGCCCCGCCCCAGTCCCAGGAGAGCCCTCCACGAGGTGCTGAGAGAGTGGGGGCCATGATGCTTTTGCCCAAAGCCCGGACTGGCTCCAGTGACCTTCATCAGTGTTTGCCGTGAGCAATGTACTGAAAAACGACAACTGTGACAGCCAGGCTAAAAACTTCCCTTTCTTTAGAAATTTTCAATTCTAAAAAAGAACATGTCACAAGTATTTTCTTACCAGAGAATATGTAGGGCACATGGAAATTCTTCAATCAATACTAGGACTGTATTGATTGACTAAAATGTAGTTGGGAGTGTGTTAGAGGCTTAAACATAATTAAATTCCCTGACTGACATTTTTTTTTTTATTGGGATTGGTAAAATTTGAGCAAAAATACGTGAAAGTGTGCTTAATTTTGTGTGTGTTAGTTTAAAACTACTTGATAGTCAAATGAACCCACCAATAATATTTTAGAAAGACACGTTTAATCTAATTAGATAATACTGCTATACATGCTTTAGCAAGAATTTATGCATGAGCAAGAAAATTATTTTCAATTATTCTTATTATATCTATTAAACCTAGCAGTCATAAGGGTCACTAACATGTCAGATTCTTTAAATTTAAAATAAATAGAACTTCATAACAGTCTATAATTCAGAGATTTAAAAAATCAAAACATGCTTTTCTCCATGAGTTTAAAATTTTCCCAAATTATGATTCTTCATAAAGACACATTCTTCTGAGTAAGTCATTTAGTGCAGAAAATAATGGCAACTTGGCAGTTGATAATTATGTTATCAACATACTTTTATTATAAGTAAGATATATAATAATAATATTTATTTAAATATTATAAATATTCATTTATATCATTATTATAGTTAGGAAGCTTGACGACTTCCAACAAATAGTGAATAGCTACTAGGTTCCACACAGATCAAGACCGTTTGCCAGGCAAAGCAAAGAACCATCATCATCCCTGACCCTCACTGAGCTGTGAATCCAACAGAACAGATAAAATCGTAAAGCGCTTATGTCGACTATGAAATGTACGTGAAAGAAGAATGAACATTGCTTGGGCAGAATGTCCAGGGAATCCTAACCTATCTGGCAGCAACCATGGGAGAAGGGTGCATCTATGATGATGGTGTACAGGCTGAGGGCTGGGAGATGGATAGAAGACGTGCTCTGCGCGTGGAGAAAGGGTCATTGCATAGACTCTATGAGAATGGAGATCTAGAAGAGGAGGAGAGGAGGCTGGAAGAGAGGGAAGAGGTAGGCAGGAGTCTTGTCCTGGGAGCTCTAGGAAAGGAAAATATTACTATAGAACTGATTGGAAGAGGGCAATTACAGAAATCAGTTGTAAACAGAGGATAATATAGGACACAGATATCTGACAGAGAAAGTACAAGAATTCCTGACAAAGGAATTCCTGAATAAAGGCAGGACAGTAGGAAACCTCCAGAAGTTATCCTGGGCAACACCGGAAAACCACAGCAGGCTGGAGAAAGTTTGGAGGAAGAGGGAGAGAAGATTGCTTGAGACCAGAAGGTGGCAGGCTTGGAATTCCACAGGGAGGAACTTGACCGCTATCTTCCGGGGAGAGAGTGTTGAAAGGGGGCCAGTCACAGACGAGCAGATGTACGAGGATTTTAGAGGGGCTGCCTGTCTATCTGGGTTGGAGGCTGGAGGAAGGGTTACTAGGTAGTAGCAGCCACCATCCAGAGTGCACCTGACCAGGGCATCTATTGGAGCGCCTGAGGTGGGATAAATGAGCAAAAACCAGATTGAAGAGCGATGGCAATCAATGTGTAGATTGCCCAAATTTTGTCACAACTTCTATTAAAAAAAAAAAAGGTGAAATTGTTTCAGTTTTGTTTTGTACTGTTTTCTTTCCTGGGAAATGTTGACTCTGCAAAAATGAGGCTTTTAAAAAAGGCAGCCTCTCTGGCCTACTCCGTGGCCAGTTCAGAGAGTTACAGCCCGTCGGTGCTCATTTGTTAGGACACACGTCAGCGTTTAGGTGTTCACATTTTAGGATCAGATGTGGAAGAGACATTCTGGAACTGAGTGAAGCCAAGGTGCTGATGCTATGGATAATTAACTTGGCTCATGTCATGGGCCACTAAGCGTGGAAATTGAAACGTCGATGGCAGTCAACGGGAGGTGCCCCTCGGGGCAGGGAGCTCAGGGGCCCTTGCGATCACAGGTAGGAAAACCAGCAACTGAAGAGCCTGTGCGTTCCTTTCTGACCAGCAGTGGCCCCACGAGCAGCCATGTCTTCTGATCCTAATCTGCGCTGTGTTCTGGTAGTAGTTACTGAAGCCTGTGACCTGAACTTAAAATATACATTAACATGTATCTATTTGTTGCTGAATATTCTCAATATTTTTCATTGCCTAATGCAAGACTATACTTGTCTAGCTTTTATTTTCTTCTGACACAAAAACTACCAAGTTTACATGCTCACTGAAAAATTGCCACTATGTAAATTTCAGAACAGACTGTTTTTGACATTTTTCTTTAACTAAAACTAGGCAGTTCTCTCTCAGAATACTCATACAAACTGAAAGACAATTCTGCTGGATAAGACGCTACTTAAAACAATGAAGGAAATAGCTTCTTATTGTATCAGCTCACAGTACAAACTCTACTGGAACACTGAAATTCAGTGGCAGAACCAGTGAACAGAAAAATAAAGGATCAAGACTAAGGAAAGATGGCAGAGAAAAAGAATGCAAGACTTACCTGCAGGAACCACAGAGATAATACAGGGAAGGAAAGAGTGATGCAGGGAGGCTTATTTTATTATCTCATATGATATGGTAATCACTTGTTTTAATGTAACTTATTAGAGTGCAAATCTTTGGTGCAGAAGGACTAGGTTTCTTCTTTCACTTCTGTTAGCTTCATTCACAGTTCAGTGGGTCTGAATCAAGAATAAATGGAATAAATAATGTAATAAGAAAACCAATGAAACCCACAAAGAATACAAGTACTACAAAACATTTGACTTGAAATAAAAAACTGTGGAATCTGGCTTAGCCCAGGGGAAATCCCAAGGAAGGTGGGTTGAACTCTGAAAAAGTTGTACTGAGCTAAACTGGCCCACAGAGATCATACTGAGCCATCTTGGGAATTTATTGTTAAAGTTATCCATTCATACTCATATATACGCATAAAAATGAATTGACATTTTGTGTGATCAAGTCACTATGTTATGTATCTCTTGTAAGTGTGGAGAGATGGTGACCTTTCAATCGTAGAAATTGCTGTGACTAGGTTCTTCTTCTCTGACCCATTGAGATGGACACAAACATTAATGCCCAGTTACCAAGCCTGTTCCATCTGCTTCCCAAAATCTGATCTAAGGACTTAGGAGTTGAGATACCCAAGTTGTCCCATTAAATGTAAATATTTAGAGGCCTGGGCCTCCCACTTCTTTCTTATGAGCCAAATTCAATCTAGTACCAAGTCTAGGTTATCCCAAAGACATCTTCCTACCCACCCAGGTTACTACCTTCAGCCCTTTGGAGTTTTATCCTAAAGATTCCTCAAAAACACAAATTTTTTTTTTTAAGATTTATTTTTATTGTTTTTGACAGAGAGACGAGAGAGAGAGAGAGAGAGAGAGAGAGAGAGAGAGAGAGAGAGAGAGAGAGAGAGAGAGAGAGAGAGAGAGAGAGAGAGAGAGAAGGGGGAGGGCCCAGAGCAGTCTCCATAGTTGACAGCATTAGTTTTCCATATAGTTTCACTCCACAGGTGGGCACAGGGCTGTGCAGGGCAGGAACTGGGCCAGGAGCCTCCCATATAGGAAGCTCATGCCTGACAAGAACTGAACTGGGGGCACACCCCAGCTCAGCATATGAGTCCACATGGGCCAGAGCGGGTATACCATCCTTGGACCCCAGGGCTGCAAGATGAGTGCTCAACCCACTGAGCCATCCCGGCATCCCAATTTTCTGTTTTGATATATTGTTTGTTTCTCTCACTTTATTTTTTCTTCTCTTTTACCCTCTATTTTTTCCTTTGCTCCTCATTCTAGTCCACAGTGTCTCATTAGAGCACCCCTGTTCCCGTGGACCCGGAAATTCCACGTGCTCACGTAGGACACGCTGCTGGCATCGGGCATGCGCAGTTCGGTGCAGTAAGGAGCAGGCGCTGGACAGCTTAGTGGTGAAGTGAGCAGGCAGAGAGCTCAAGAGCATGATTTCTGTCCTGAATGTCAAGATGAGCAGTGTTGTCTTTTTCCTGAGGCGTCAACATACCTCGTGTTTTGTAGTCACTTTATTCAATTTTCTTCTAAAAGACCTGTCTTGCTTGTTTTCAGCAAAATGCCAAGAAGTCAGTGGGAGGCTGTGGGAGGGGGTGGTGGGGTTACTGAGTGAGGAAGCACACTTCACAAAAGATCTGCGCATACACCTTTATCATAGCCCTGCTATAGCTGCCATCTTTAAGTCCAGAGTTCCTCCGGAATTTCTACAACAGGTGTATTCCCATCTCTTAGACCACTTCCTCCTAACACGTTACAGGCTATGGTTATTCTGCCTATTATGTATGTCAACATTCCAACTACTTTAAAAAAATGATTTATTTTATTGTTTGAGAGAAGGTGAGAGAGGAGAGAGAGAGAGAGAGGGAGAGAGAGAGAGAGAGTGAGAGAGAGAGACAGAGAGAGAGAGAGAGAAGGGGACAGAGGCAGGGGCAGAGCAGTCTCCATAGTTGTACGTCACTAGTTGTGACACGGTTTCTTTCCACACAGGTGGATGTGGGGCTATGTGGGGTGGGAATAAACCAGGGGCCTCCCACATGGGACATGAGAACCTTTGCTGCTAAACCATCCTGGTGGTTATCAGTTGTGCCACAGTTCAGCATTTAGGGTTGCATGGGCCTGGGCTGGGAATCGAATCCCACACCTCACAATAGTGAGGTAAGTCTCACCACTGAGCTATCCCAGCATCCCAACATTCCAAGTGGTTCTAATCTACACATTTTGTTGTACTTGCTTATACATTAGTGGCTTCTCTAGCACCATCGATTCCCTTAGCTAATCTTACTTATTCTTTAGCTTATTTCTGTATTTTTTTTTGTAGTGGAGCCATAGGAAGAAAGGGGTGGGGGGTGGGGAATACATAGGCTCTGGCTTTCTTCTTGAGCATGGAGTCTGTTTGAAATATTTTTATTAATAGAACGGTGAAGTTAATCCCTAAAAATGTTGTGTGAAGTGAAACTCTTTGTTTCTATGCCCAATTCTTATTTTAATGTTCTCAGGCTGAATGTGTACTCTCCCCTCTTGCTTAGGGCATTCACTCACACCTTGGCATTGAACTTGGAGAACAGTGGCCTTAACGGACACGTCTAATTCTATTTCCATCAAGGAGCATATGGTTGAGCCTCTTGTCTTGTGTCACGATATTGTCAAATCCTTCATGGGGTTCAGCAGG
>PVKE010015731.1:0-33003 GCA_004027555.1 Craseonycteris thonglongyai
CTGCATTGAATGCCAATAAACAGAATAATAATCAACACAATGGCAATTAACACAAATGCTAATAATGGTTTATCCAATTGGAATAAATTAACATTTGTATTTAATAATCACTTGTGTAAGAGAGCTGTCCAGAAAGTATCCAGCTACGTACTATGAAAAATAGAGGCATTTATGGATGGATTTTTCCCAACATCCCTTCTATATATAATTAGTAAAATTAATTAATTATTAGAAAAGCAATTACATACTGACATACAGTTTCTATATATGTAGCTTGATTGATTGATCTTTCATCTATCTATCATCTATCAATCAACTACTTAATTATCTCTGGCTATAAAAAAATTGAATAATTATAAGTTTTTCAACAGATATAATCTTATAAAAAAATGCCAATAAAACACTTTGGCTCAAGTTCACTTAGATCATAAGAGTTTTCCCTAATGACTGCTTCATCTTCTGGAACACATAATTGCTGTGACTTTTATGATTTCCTATCTTAAAAGAAACAGCACTTTCACGCTCTTGCTTGGTTTCCAGGTGTTCAATGCAGAACTTATAAATATGTGTTTTTTCATGATTCAACAACCCAAGGTACAAATATTGCCAAGCCGTTCAATTCTACCAATAAAGTTTCCGTTTCTTATTTTTTAAAACTCTTTTATAAGCTGAGAGCAACTCATCATTGTCTCCCAGAGTCATTTTAAATAATCAAAATATACTTACATATTGGAATACAATTATATTTGTATTAACATACTTTAAAAACTTAATTCAAACATTGGTACAAATATTTCAACATCACTTAAAAAAAAAACACTTTGAATTTAAAATATGAATACCTAATTATCACCTATCATGTCAGGGACCCTGAGTTCAATGAAATGAAAGCCAAGTTAAAGCTAAAATTCAATGCTATATTTTATGCTGAAAAGTAAAATAAAATGGAAAAACCATGAATAGACCCTAAGCATTGCAGACAGACTGACTGGGTTCAAATAAGAGCCAAACCACAGGCTAGTTAGATGGCTGTAATCAAGTTCTCAAATGAAATCTCAGTTTTCTCACCTATAACTTGGGTCAAATATAATGTATACTATACAGTCAGCATTTGATTATAAGTCAGGTCTTCAAAGTGTACTAATAATCACATCATTATAAAATAGAAAAATTATAAATTGTTTTTAAAGAAAATATTTAAACACTATCAGAAAATACATTATAACAAATATAAAACTGTGAATTTGTGCATTGAATTATCTTCATAAGAGATGGCACAATAGGTCTCTCTCTAAGAACAGATAGGTCAAGATTTAGACATTTCCTTGTTAATTCAGAGTGATCTTTCTTGAGCCCTTTAAACTTTAGATGGTAAGGTCTCTTCTCTCCCAACCCACTATCACAATATTTGATTTTGTTTCCTTCACAACACTTGGCAAGCATTTTTGTTTTCCCCCCAGAGGATAATTTTCTGTCTCCCCACTAGAGGGCCCAGAGAAGTTCATGGTACAGAACAAACATTCCCTATTCATTCGCTGAATTAGTGAATCATCAGTGTCTCAGAGGGGAATCTTTGTCTCCAAGTTTGTGAATTAAACTAGATGCCATCTGTAATTTACCAATATATGGTTATTCAATTAATGTGTATTTGTTACTTAAAATGGAAGGGTTATAAAAATCAATTGTTATATAGAACTCTTTGCAGGGTGTGGATTACACAAGAAAGTAAAAGTTGTTTTGTTTTCTGCAACCTGACACATTTTACATAGATTTCATTCTTTTTTTTTTTGTTTGTTTGTTTGTTTGTTTGTATGCTTTTGATTTTTATGGGCCTACTAAGAACCACTAAGCTTAATTTTTTTTTGAGGTAGGAAAAGAATGCCAATGCAGTAATTTCCAGAAACTGCATTCTAATTAACCAGAGAAAACTCTATAAATATAGATGTATTAAAAAAAAAAAGTTCTGGTTGAATGAAGAAAAAGAACTACTGTACTTTTTAGAGTAAATCAAAGTAAGCCTTCATCTATCAGCCTCTCTCTCTCTGTCACACATGCACACACAGACACCACATAAATTCCTGGCTGAATAAAAGTTGGAAGAAATAAATGGCATTGCTTTTCTACAAGTCATTTTTATCATGTTTATTTCAGAAAACTTTGGTAATTGAGATGAATACTAACGATTTATTTATGAAGCAAACATTTTAAATTTCTTAATGGTTAAAAAATCTAAATATATTGTATCACAGATTGTCCTAATTAATAGTTTATTCAATTCCATTAAAACTGATTATATTTCTTGTAAGAGAACCAAGAAATTGCTGTTCTTTCTTACATTTTCTTCATTAGCTTAGCTGCAGCTTAATATCTCCTTTGTGTTTTCTAGGCAACCTATATTAGATTTTCTAATCTTTAAGAAATAACTCTATTTCATCATTATACTTCTTCAATGTTTATTAATTTCATTGACTTTTCCACAAATTTAGCATTTTTAGGAACTAAAAAAATTCCAAGAACACATTAATTTCTTCTCTATTAAAAATAATGTGCTTTTATTGGAGTCTGGTTTAGGGTGTGATTTTTTTTGGTTCAATTCTGCTCCTATGAATAAACTCTTAAATAATGTCATTATAATTGAGAGATTCTCGGACTTTTTAATTTCTAGGTTTCCATTGCATGAACCTACCGGTACTTATTTGCCTCCATCTAAGCATCCAGTGCTTAAATAAAAACAGTACTAAGTACTCAATTAAGATTTTGTAATGCAAACTGTTTACTATTAATTGCCTCGTCCAGTTAAAACTTTCTTCATTTGTGTTATAGTAGAGATCATTAAAAGTTCCATACTCAAGCATAATGAAAGAATAACAAAACCAACCAAGAGATATCACACCAGAGATAAAGAATATGCATAAAAGCTTCTGGAGAAAAACAGATCAACTACAATAAAACAAAATCAAAGCCATCAGACTGACCAACAATAACACTGGATATAAGAAAACAACAAAACAATGTTTTCACAACTCTGAGAGGACATGGTTTTTATTCTAAATTTCTATACATAGAAAACATGTAAGTGCATTTTTTCAAAAAACATTTATTTTATTGTTTTGAGAGAAGGTGAAGGGAGACAGAGCTAAGGGGGGAGGGCCCAGAGCAGTCTCCATAGTTGTAAACCATTCATTGTAACATAATTTTATTCCACACAGGTGGATGTTGGACCATACAAGTCAGAACCAAACTGGAGGTGAGAACCTTTGCCACATCTTGGTGATTACCAGCTGCACAGCAGTTCAGCATGTGGGTTTGCATAGGCCAAGGCTGGGATTCAATCCCTGGACCTTGTGGTTGCAAGGCAAGCACTCAACCTGTTGAGCTATCCTGGCATCCCCTGTAAGTGCATTTTGAAGATATAATGTAGGCACTTAGTAAAGTGTAAAGATAAGGAATGTGTACTTCTCATTCATCCTGTAAGATGTCCTCTAGCAAAATAAAGGACCAAAACATGTAATTCAGAAAGGAAAGGTAATGAGTCAAGGATGTACTGATGAAAAGTTATCTTCATCTCAAAGGAAGCCTAAAGATCCATTGGAGCAAAAGCCTCCCTTTTGGAAAGGATCATTACTCAATAGACTGTCTTATATGTTAAACCTCTTGGGGGAAAAATAGCATATAATGATGAAAATGAAGGGCAAGAAAATAGCACAGCACTCAAAAACTCTTGTGTGGGAAAACATTAATATATTACATGAAATACTTCAATTTGCAGTAAATAGTAATGTACATATTATAAATTAGGGGAAGCCTGGATGGCTCAGTGGGTTTAGCACTCGTCTTAAAGCCCTAGGGTCTGAGGACAGGGCAGGCCTGTGTGGACCCATATGAAGAACTAGGGTGTTCTCACTGGGGTGTGCCTCCCATGCAGGAGGTCCCTGGATGGTTCCTTCCCTGTGCATCCTGGAGCCCACTGCGGAATGAAACTGTGTATAAAACTAATGATGTGCAACTATAGAGACTGCTCTGAGCCCTCTCCCTTCTCTCTGTCTCTCTCTGTCATAGGCAATAAAAATAAATCTTTAAAATTATATGGAAAATAATAAGTTAGAGAGAGTTAAGAGAGTCAAAACTTCTAGTAAAATGAACAATCAGTTTCTAATTTTTACTGTGGATAAACAAAAAAAATAATATAAATTTCTTAAAAAAATAAATAAGGCTTTGGAATGTGGTACTGGTATAATGGAGGTAGAAAGCTGTGGGTTTTGATTATTATCCTTTTGGGAGTTGTAGTAGACAGAATTTTAGGATGACCCTCAACGCCCCACACCCTTATATCATCTTTTGGGTAGAATCAGTGATTATGATGAGATATCTCTCCCATGATTGTGACATATTATATATGAAAGGGGATTTTTCATATGTAACTAAGAAAAAAGAGGAATTTGCATATATAACCAGTGGGCAGAGGTAGAAAATCTTTGAGGAGCAAAACAAAACGGGTTGTCTTGCACAAACCATGTGTCGGAATATGTATTTTAAAGACGCTGCCTGTGAAGGTTCAAAAGAACCTAAGGAGTGTAAGGAAAAAATACTAAACTGCCATTATGAAAGCCTAATCAGGGAATAAAGACTTTCTAGAAAGAAGGGGGAAGCAATTGACAAAGCCTCAAAACAAGAGAGCCTTATTATGTGGTGACAGAAAGCTTGGTGAAATTGTCTACAATGCTTATGTGAAAAGCAAAACTTGTAAGTGATGAATTTGAATACTGAGTTGAGGAGATTTTAAATTGAAGTGTTCAAAGTGTGGCTGGATTTCTTTTGTTGCTCATAGTAAAATATGAGAAAAATAGAGATAAGTGCAAAAAGAACATTTAAACAAAAAGGAGATCTGTATACCATGATTTATACAATTCTCAGCCTATCCAGATGGCAAAATGCTAAAATTAAGTGTTTGCTTTTACAACTAAGGTATATAGATGTAGGTGATGTGACTGGGTGATGGCAGAGTAAAGACAAAGGAGGTATAAAATGGAGTCATTTTAATCAAGCTGCTAAAATTATTAACATATGAAAGTTGAGGCATGAGAAAGGACTCCATTCTTGTTCTAACAAGCCTGCCTGGGAACTTAAATATTTTTGAACTTTCCAAACTGGTGTCAATGCCTGGATATAGATCTCAAACTCCAGATGATGCTCTAGTTACCCCCCAGAATGACCCATGTATCCAGGTCACCAGATTACCCACTGAAGGGCTCACATATTCAATCACCAGTTATGTGTTATTTAGACCAGGAGTCCCCAAACCCAGGGCCATAGACCAGTGCCAGTCCATGTGGCCTGTGAGGAACAGGAAGCATAGCAGGAGGTGAGCAGCTGGCCACTGAGCACAAGTTTATTTGCATTAGCTGCTCCCCATCACTTCCATGACCACCTGAGCCCTGCTTCCTGTCGGATCATTGGCAGCATCAGATTCTCATAGGAGTGTGAACCGATCATGAACGGCACATGTGAGTGATCTAGCTTTCATGCTTCTTATGAGAATCTAAGGCCTGATGACCTAAGGTGGAGCTGAGGTGGTGATGCTAGTGCTGGGGAGTGGCTGCAAATACAGGTTAACTTTAGCAGAGAGGTTTGACTGCAGAGACCGTAATAAATCAATTACTTGCAGACTCAGATCAAAACCCAAGATCAGGGTTCTCAGTGACTGCGCTGAGTTGTAGAATTATTTCATTACATATTACAATATAATAAAATAAAGTGTGCGATACGTGTAATGCACATGAATCATCCAAAAACCATCCCACCCGGTCTGTAAAAAAATTATCTTCCACAAAACCAGTCTCTGGTGTCAAAAGGTTGAAGTCCGCTGTCCTAGACAACAGCAAAGTGACCACCACTCCTGTCATTCATCTGTTGGACCACCGGCATTTATCATACTGACTATTGGATACCTGACTTAAAAACTTAGGGCTCAGAATATTGGTCTGATACTTCTCAAGAGTATACTTTTCACGATAAGAACTTCCAAATTATCTTTGGAAATTTCTGGGGTTTTGTCTAGCTGTGTTCCAAGTCGGCAAACTCTAAGATCCTTGAAAAAAATCTCTGTCCTTTATTTCTAGAAGAGCCTCCAGAGTTGTTTGGAGTTCCTTTGATGTGATGAGATTTTGCTAAAATCTCAGAAAAATCAGAAAGTCATTGTGTTTAGTCACACAAAGCCTCTTTCAATAGATTAAGGCTGTGCTCCTCCGATAATCTCAATCGGACCAGAGGACTTCTAAGAAGATGAAGGTCGTTGTGCCTCAACCACCTCATCAGATCAAGATAAGGAGGGGAGTATTCTGAAAGAACTTGTGAGTGTGGCTTTTGTTTAATGAATTGAAACTTGGTAAAATTTACAAAAGAAAACAAAGAAAATGCAAAATTTTGTAATATTTTTATCAGCAGAAACACTGTCAACTTGAAATTAAAGGGGAAGAAAGGAGTATAAAATAAAAGGAGGCTGTTGGACTCCCCAAATCGAATAACAAGAAGCCGACTGATAAAACTACTCAGGTGCAAACAGATAAAACTGAGTTCTGCAAAATGAGTAATTACAAACTTCATGAAAAAGGAAGGATCACTCACAGGGTGGACTCAGGAGTCCAAAGAGAGAAAAGAGAAGCCAAGGGGACACAGGTAAGAGCCACGGAGGAGGATAAAGCACAGTACTTATAACTTAACCATAGAATTCCAAATGGAGGTTACTTGTCTAGATATCAAAACTGCTTCAGAATGGTGACTCTTTTACTTTTCGTTTTCCCACTTTTTAAACCACAACATTTATTACTATTATCCTACTACACCTTTCCCACAATTGTATGTGAAAGTTTGGAGGCAGATAAATTGTGGTTTTCATTACACAGGTCCACAGATTAAAAAGAATGTGTGCCCCAGATGGATTGCAAACAATACTCTCAGTGCAAATTGGGTGATATTTTATATGATATGATTCAAATTTAGTTGAAGGGATTCTGACCTTGAACTGATGCTCTCTCATCTGGGATATTTTTGGAGATCTTGTGATGGAGTAAATGGATTTTGCATGCTAGACAAATGTGTAATGCCAGAGGCCAGAGAACTAACTGGGAAAACGTGATGTCTTGATAATATTAAGTCTTCTCATTCAAGAGTATAAAATATCTCCCCAAAACTTTATTAAAGTTTTCAAATTCTGTATATAAGACTTCTATCTTTAGGGTTAAATTAATTTCTGTATGTTTTGTAAAGAATTTGGTGTTTTACTTGTCATTTGAATGGCATCTTAATATTTATTATAGTCTATCATTATTGTTATATTGTTTATATAAAAAGATGCTATCCAGATTGATAAGTAAACCTTATATGTAGTAACTTTTGTAACCTTGCTTATTAGTTCATACATTTTAGGTGTTGATTTAAAAGGTTTTCCTAAGTACATGATCATATCATCCGGAAATAATATTTTTTCTTTTTTAATCTTTATATTAATTATTTCTTTTTCTTTCCTCATAACTTTGGCCAGGACCTTCAGTCTTGTTTTAACAGTAGTGGTAATTATGAGGATCTTTGTTTTATTTTCTAGAATAAATACATAGCTCAATTTAAACATTGAGTCATTTGGGGGTATGCAAATTTAACCAAGTTAAGGGCTTGTCCTACTTTTTACAGTTTTCTAAAATTTAATCATTGAACTTTACAAATGCTTTTTTTTTTTATAAATGAAGTAATCATACTATTTCTTATATTTAAATATTAATGTGGTAAATAATACACTGATATACATTTGAAGGTTTAATTCTCCTTGTTTTTCAAAGAAAACCACATCCTATTCAAGATGTATTACAATATTGGCTAATATTTAATTAAAATTTTTGCATCTAATTTTATAAATAAAATAGGCAATTGAGAAAAAGAGAGAGAGAGAGAGAGAGAGAGAGAGAGAAAATGTGAGAGAGAGAGAGCATATTAAACTTAACCCCCAAGATTTTTTCTGATTTATCTGTGTGTCTGATCACTAGGGCATCTGATCTTTCTTTTAAAGCTCATATGGTAATCTTGATGAGCAATCAAATTTTGGAACTGCTGAGGTAAAGGAACTGTAATACAGTGTCCATTAAATTTAGGATTTATTGTGACCCAGTGTATAGAATTGAGCACCCAGAATATAATATCCCTTCACTAGATTTATACAATGAAAGACAGAAAAGTAAAGGTTGATTAAAAAACTTTTCTTTCATAAGCTCAAATATAGTATTTGTAGAATTGAGGGGTACCTGTCTAGATTTTAACTTGTTTGTTGAATGTATTTGCATTGTTTGTTTTTATTTGTTGGAGGAGAGTAGTTGTTATCAGCAGGAGTCTGAGTTTTCAGAGAAAAGATAATAGGAAAGTGGATTGGAGAGATCTTTCTCTGTTTTATGATAATCTTCATGTGAAATAAAGCCTGAGTACATTTTTCAAAATTTTGTTTGTGTATCTTATACATTTTTTTTTAATTTATTTTATTGTTTTAAGAGAAGGTGAGAGAGAGGGAGAGAGAAGAGGGAGGGCCCAGAGCTGTCTCCGTAGCTGTACATCATTAGTTGTGGCATGCTTTCATTCCACAAAGGTGGACTTGGGCCTCACTGGGTGGGAACCAAACCAGAGTCCTCCCCCATGGGAGGGGGGACATTTCCCTGCTGAGAGATTCTGGTGGCTACCAATTGTGCTGTAGTTCATCATATTAGGCTTGGCATGGGCTTGGGATTGGAATTGAATCCTAGACCCCACAACCACAAGGCAAGTTCTCAACCACTGAGCTATCTCTGCATCCCATTTCTTATAAATACTAATGCTTCATGTACGCTGCCAAGTTTTTCTTGGTCCTAGTTTGAAATTGTGTTTTTGTCTTTTTCTAATTTGTTGTTACTGTTTTAGAGAATATTAAGTAAAGCTATCATTGGGCTGCTAAAATTATGCCATTTTAATAATAAAAAAAACCCATAAGTTTTTAATATGGGATTACCATAGTACTCCCTCATCATTCAATTTACTTTTGAAATAATTCAGTTGTTTCATGTCACCTTCATCCTGTATTATTTTAATAAATCATCCAGTTTTCTTGGCTTTTAAATTACCAGCATATTTTCTAATTTTCTCTCAAGTGCAAGTTATGCATTCTGATTGTTTACATTCATTTCAATATGATCCAAGTACTTAGTTATCTTCTGTTTGTCAATAAGTAATTCAACAAGGTCTTCTTCACTTCTAAACTATCCACTTTACTTGCATTTTTCATGTTAACGACAGATTTTTTAAATGAGTTGAGGATTTAAGCCTTTTTTTGAGTCATTAATTTTACACATCTTGTGATTTATTAAGTGCTCTATGTTTCTTGGTAATACTGACTCTAAGAATTAGGAATAAAAACCTGTCTTGCTGGGTTTTGACTTCCAAACTTAATTAATGCTGTATTTTACTTTGATATCGCTTTTATTTAATAGTTTTATAATTCATTTCATTAATATTACTCAAGCTGTGGGAAAGTAAAAAAAATAATACATACACTTTTTAATTTAAATAAACTTTTTTATTTTACAATAGTTGAAATGTATATTTGTATTAAAACAAACATACTTGAAACAAGTATATTTAAGTTCAAATTATTAAAAATATTTTATCTTCTTCATTTCTTATTTTAATATTCTTTCTCATGCAAAGTACTAGAGAACAGTTTTTCAAATTTTAAAATATTGTGAGAGCGCACCTTTATTGTATGTGTTAACATATTAAACATTCTATATGCATAATCACAGTTTATTCTTACCACAAACACTTGTTATCCCTTTTTTCAGATTTAGGGACCAAGACACAGATTGGTTGTTGCACTTAGCTATGACAAAATATTTATTAAATATCCTTTATTTAAATAAAATACAGCCAGTAAACCAAATGTCCAAGACATATGACAATGTCTGCTTTTTAAAAAATAAAATGCATGTACTATTTAGAAGAATGTCTACTCAACACTCGTGGATATGATTTTAAAAATCCCTGTACAACATCATTCCTCAGAAGTCGGAATTGAAAATGCTCTGCTATTTTGTTTGTGAAACCAAGAGTCCTTATGACTTTAATTGTTTAGCTTTGAATCCTAGCTTTAGAAATCACATCTCTATGTTCCTCATAGACTTAGCTCTTACCCCTGGTTAATCAGCAACCCCCAAGGCAACAGAAGACTGTAACCCAAATCTGACTAATGGTCACCGGTGTGGACCTCTGACAGGCTAAAGATAACATCTTGACCTAAGTTATGTTTTAGCTCTTGAGCCCTAAGGTAGAAGAATGCTCTGGCTACTTTTCCATGAGACTAGACAGAAGGTCACCAGAGCAGATCTCAGAGCTGTCCTCAAGCCCTGAAAACATGATTTATTGCCCTACCTCACCTCCAGCCAATCAGCTCTCAGCATGACCCCAAACCTCTTACTAACGGTGACTTGTGATTTTTGTTCTGTGTACTCTGTAACCTACATGCCATCTGGGAATCTGGTCTTACAGTGCTTTGGCTTGCTCATACTCCATATGGGCCAATTCTCTAATAAGCCTCCCTTCTGGGCTGCAAACTCCTGCTCATGCATTTTTTTTTCTTTTTTCCCTTTCTCTTTTTTGGGGGGTCCGTGCATACAGGCAGAGAGACTCTACTAGTGGGTTCCTGATAATAGTTAATTGTATAAAGTAATTATTTTTCCAAGATACAAAGTTTTGTCACTTAATTAGTGATTTTAAAACTTAACAAGACTTATAATATCTAGGTTTTTTGTTTTTTAAATATTTCTCAAGTTAACGGTAGGAGAAATCTGGGACAGGAAAAAAATAGCAAGCTGATACTTAGAGAAAAAATTATGAATAGCATATCCTAAGTATATTTGAATTATTGCATACCCTAATATCTTTGAATTATTTTACACAAAATTGTTAACATTTTATAATTCTGTGAGGTCATGATCGTTCATAGTTTTCATAAATTTAATGAGCAGATTGAAATGCCCTCCAAGGTAAGTAAATAAATTCTCAGAAAATTATAAGGCACACATTCATTTGCAATCTGTTTCACATTTTTTTTCCTTGCCTTGTCTTGAAAACATTTAAAGATATACATATGTTTAGTGCCTGAAATTACTAAAAGGGGTTTAAAAGTATACAGCACTGGGGGAAAGCCGGGACGGCTCAGCGGGTTGAGCGCTCGCTTTGAGGCCATGAGGACCGAGGATCGAGTCCCGGCTCCGGCCCAGGCAGGACCCACGTGCTGAACTGCGGAGTTCCCACAGTTCGGTTCTCTGACTGTCTCTGTCTCTGTCTCTCTCTCTATCTGTCAAAAAGTAAAATAGAAATAACTATGCACTGAAGACAAAAAGATAATTTCTCTCTATAAATGTGAAAAGATAAAAAAAAAAAAAGTATACAGCACCATTCTCTGAGATATATTCAACAGGGTTTTGACATTAAAAAAAAGGTAGACGTATTGTTAAAATATTTTGAGATAACGTTATTGAGAGAGAAATTCTGTTTTATTTAAAATAAATCTATATTATTATGTACAACAGAGTTTATTATAAACAAACTGCTTTGTTTATAATCGTTATGGATGTCTTTATGTATCAATAGTTATTTAAGAAATTCTAATTTCTTAAAAAACAAAACAAAAAAGAAACTCTAACTCAAAAACAGATATCTATCTTTGCTTCCAAATGTTTCATTTGCCTCTGTAGAGTTGTGTAACTTTTTTTCTTTATTTAGTTAATCCCATTCATAATACTGATTGATATTTTAATGTTAAACCCAACTAGTGTTTCCAAAATAAATGCCTTTTTATCATGCTGCATTTGTGTTCTTTCAATTTTACTGCATGAGATTTAAAAGTATTTTCTTAAGGCTTATTAAGAATATTAGTATACAATTTCCTGTTTTTAATTTAATGTTACATTTGACTCTAAATTATATGTGCTTTTCAGAGCCAGAGGAGAAAACAAACAAATAAACAATGAACAAACAAAACAGTTGATGGAGTGCTTGGTAACATATTACAAAGTTGCAGAACTCCAAAAAAACCTGCAAATTTTTATCTTTTAGAATCAACAAATAGTCAATAAAGGCAACTCCCAGAGGTCCTGAAGATTATAACTCTTCTGAATGATAATAGTAACTATTGAAAACCGAATTTTTCAGTCCTGATTTAGTAGTGTAGACATCTGTAAAAATCACCTGACATCTTTTTTAGACAGAAAGTTTGGCAAGAGCTTTCCTTTGCAACAACAAATTTGTCTCCTGGCAATAGTGATTTGTAGCAGCTGCTGCAAAGCAGTAATGGTTTGGGATTGTTCCATTGCAGGCTTTCCAGGTGTGGAAAGTCAAGCATCTGAGAGGTTTACAACTGTACACTACTGCACCTACCAGTAATGAGAAAGTTGTGGAACTTTTTCCTTTATAATATTTATTGTTACTTCAGAATCTAGAAGTCTCTAGTTCCCAGGGTGAAAATGATTGGGGAAATAAAAATATCTGCAGATTCTCTCTTTTCCCTAAGGATAGAGGGAAACTGAGCATTGAGATGGAGTTCACATTCTCAACACTTTCCAAATCTTTACTTTACAGTTGGGATGTTGAAGAGACCTGGCCCTCTTCAAGGCTCATTTCCTGCATATGTCACTTTTGTTGTGTTGCTATATTCCTTGTTACTGAATTTCTATAAAGACTTACATACATAGCAATATATTGACCAAAACAAGAAGCCTGTTGTGACATTATTACTGCAGCTGAAAGACTTATTAGGTCTTTACTCATGTGTGAGAGGCCTATCAGCTTAACACTCACCTTACTGAATTCCAGAATCTCTTCATAAGTATGCATAACGTTATTCTTTTAATCAGTAGGCAAATTGTCAAGATTATGGTATCATTGGTTACATCTTCTTAAAATCTATTTTATGAACCTTTATCTCAAAAGAAGCTATAACGTCTATCAGTTTTATAATATTTTCTTTAGACCAGAATTAATGGTTGATACTAGTGAAGGGATATACAAACTTAGGCAAGTTACTTAAGTTTAATAATCTCACTATCCTTATATATGAAATTGAAAGTGTTATAATTATAAGCTTAACATTGTTGGCTTCAGAATTAAATGAAATATTGCTTATAGAACTTTAAAATTTTTCTGATATATGGTAAGCCATTTTTATGACTACAATTTATTAAATATAGTCCAGATGTTTCTATGTCCCAAAATGTTTATCCATCACAGAGACTCTGTAAGATCACGGCCATCCCAGACCTTCTACCTAGGTTTCATTGAGCTTCTTGGACCTGTGCATTTGTAGTTTGCATCAAATTTAGAAAATGTTTACCATTGCTTCCTTATTTTTTTGTTTCTCTTTCCCCTTCAGCAAATGTGATTACATGTAAATTAAGTTCCTTAAAGTTGTTCTGCAACTCTTTTTGTTCTTTGTTGTTTTTTCTCTTTCTCTCCATTTACTTTGGATAGTTGTATTTCTATAATTTCAAGTTCATTAATTTTTCTTCTGCCATGTCTAATTTGCAATCAGTCTTTTCTGGTTTGTTTGTTTTCTTTTTCTTTTCTTTTCTTTTCTTTTTAATCTCAGACATTCTGGTGTTCATCTCTAATATGTATTTGAGTCTTTTTATATTTTCAAACATTTACTTATTTTTTAAACATCAGAAATATAGTTAATAATAATTGTTTTAACACTCTTGCCTGCTAATTCTAATATTTGTGTCACTTCTGGGTTGGTTTAGATTGACTGATTCTCTTTAACGTGTTTTCCTGGATCTGCTCTTTATGCCTAGTAATATTTGACCAGATACCAGACATCATGAATTATACCTCGTTGGGCACTCAGTATGTTTATGTCTATAAAACTATCCTATGATTTGTGTTTTGGAATGTAGTTAAGTTACTTGGAAAGAGTATGATTCATTGAGATCTTGCTTATATCATTTATTAGAAAGATCCCCAGCAGTGCTAATTATAGCCCACTAAAAAATAGGAATTCCTTGTCTGTTCCACAATTCTCCACACATTATGAGGGTTTTTTGTTTGTTTGTTTGTTTTTTCCTCTGGTTTCACTGGTAGATAGGTACTTCTCTGAATTGTGTGAGAAGTAGATACTCTTCTCTAAATTCTTTAGATGATACCCCACCCCTACCCCATCTTTAGAGAGTTTACTCATCACCACACTTTGACCAGTGAGGAGCACCCTCTGCACATCTGTGGGATTCTTTTTCTGTGCAGCTTCCTCCTTGGTAATCTGTATTAGGAACTCTAGCCACCTTGTTCTTAGACTCTCAGCTTCATCTCCTCAATCCTGGAGGACTTCAACACATGCGCTGTGTGCATATACCTTCTTTTGATATTGCCTGAGAATCTTACAATGCAATAAGACGGCTCAATACTGGGCTTACCTTATTTGTTCTATTTCAGAAATGAATGTAGTTTAATTGCCTGAGGTCTGCTATTTTAAAAACATTTTTTCACTTTTAAAAGTATTTTGTCTCTTTTTGTATATTTACTTGTTTAAGATGAAAGAGTACTTTTGGTGTTAAATTGTCAAGTGAGGAACTGAGAAAGAATCTGGGATTCATCAGTCTTGCAAAGTAACAAGTTAACCTATCATAGTTTCACAGATACTGGCAGAGAGTCATGAGATGTCAGCGTTAGTGACAAAAGACTATTACTCATAGTAAAAAGCAGCCAGAATAACACTGTAGCACAAGTCTCTGAACCCCAATTACCACAAGTGGTAAGGCCCAGGTATTGATTTTACGTGCAGTGACAGGAAGGAAACTCCAAGGTGAAGAGACCTATTACATAGGGACTGTCTAGAAGTATGCTCATCTTCCCCACTAGAGAGATACTATCCTCATTATCTTGGAATGTAAGCAAATCTCTCCAGAAAGAGGCAAGGAATGTCTCATTTTTATTATCTTGGAATATCTTCAGGGAAGAGAAAGTCTTCCTCTTTATTATTTGAAAATGTAATCAAATTTGCTTCAGAGGGAGTCCTTGTCTCCATCGTTCCAGAGTTAGGAGCTTATACAAAACATTCCTGAAAAGACAGCCCTGCGGCACATGGCCTATTATTGCCTACATGTGTGGAAACGTGAGAAATTTATAGCACATTGTCTTTCAACATCTGGTCCCTATTAGCCCATCCTAGTTGGAAATGGAACTTCTTCATAGCTTCTTAAGAAACCATTAGGATAAACTTTAGTGACGTATAGAATTAAAGTTAGGGCTACACTATGACACCAAATCTAAAAATAGTGTGTGTCAAAGGACATCTACGCCTAGACGATGTATTGCACACCTGGAACCTGGTAATTTTAGTACCCAATGTCACCCCAATAAATTTAATAAAAAAATAGTGAAAATTATTGCACCCATCTCAAGAGATTTTTATGAATAATAAATGATTACATGTAAAGTCCCTAAAACACTCTCTGGAATATATTAATAGTAAATGCAATTTAAATGTTCAATGTGGTAACGTTATTGAAGTCATTCAACCACTAAGATTGAATGAGGTGAAGAGAAAGATAGAAGTGATCAATATGTCTGGAAAAATAGCAATTTTGACAGTTGAGAAAGGGGACTGGTTTTACAAAGAGGATCAATGACATCAATCTGGCATTTGATCATGTAGAAACTTGAGCTCATGAATGGAAAGCTGACTGTATGGTAGACTCCATGGAAAATCACTAGGTCATGAGAAAAACAAATTAGCAATATAATGCATGAAAGTTTGAGACATTGTGACTAGATTCCGGGTGGGAAAGGGGGGAGGATAAAAATGAATATGAATGGAAAAATAGCTGAGAAAGATTAAATCTGAGAAACTGGTTGAACAATTGAACTTGATGATAAAAACAAGAAGAGAATCAAGTTGAATTTTTTATAGTAACTATTACTTTTTGAAGAAAATTTAACTTTCTTCCTAATTAAAGAAAAGTTGGGGTTTACCAAGAAACATTTGAAGATTTTCTTTTTCTACACTTGGAACCTGTATTTGTCAACTTTATAACTTAATTGGGCTGTGAAGCTGACAAATTGATTTTTCTTGCTTCTAATTTATTTAATTCAGCTTTCACAATTAGGCAAGCAATTAATCAATGGTGGAGTCATTAAGATTTATTGCATTGAAATAGTGTCCTGACAATCATCCTAAATAACAAGTGTGCAATTTATCATAAGGCAGATGCCATGGAACATCTCAAGTATACTCTACTTATGATACTTATACTAGGGGTGTGAATTTTGACTTTTTAACTTTACCTAAAATTATAAGATGAAATTGACCTTGATACTTTAAGTTTTGCTTTGGTTCGTCTTACAGTGTTACAATGAAGTAATATTTACTTATAATTTATTAAATTAAAATATGAAGACTACATATAGCAATTAGTCTGAATTCTAGTGAGTTCTGACATAACAAATTTCTGTGTCCTTAAAGAATATTTTATTATGCTATAGGTTCTTACCTATGACTAATGTTAATTTAAAATAAAATAACGTGGATGCCAGGATAGTTCACGTGGTTGAGTGCTTGGTCTCGCAAATGTGAAGTTCAGGGTTTGATTCCTGGCCCCAGTCCATGCAAAGCCATGTGCTAACCTATGGTGTAACTGGTGACCACCAAGATGGCTTTGCTGTGAAGGTTCTCACCTCCCATGTGCAAGGCCCCTAGTTTGTTTCCCACCCTGCATGCCTCCACATCCACCTCTGTGGAATGAAACAATATCACAACTAATGATATACAACTATGGAGACTGCTCTGGGCCCTCCCCCCATTTTCTCTCTCTCTCTCTCTCTCTCTCTCTCTCTCTCTCTCTCTCTCTCTCTCTCTCATCTTCTCTGGAACAATAAAATAAATCTTAAAATAAAATAATGAATTAAATAAAACAATGCATATGAAAGCAATTTGTAAATTGTAACCCGATATAAAAATTTTTTGAAACCCACTAAAATAATTGTGCCTATGTTAGAATCACTTTGTATAATTAAATATATTGGACAGTGTTTTGTGTACTTTTATATTGATCGTTGTTCTTAGCAACTTATCAGCCATTATAAATAAGTAGATAAATACATAAAATTGAATGCCTTTCAAATGTGTCATTGCCCTTCAACACTCACAAAAATGGATGCCCAAAACTCAGATGAAGTCTTAATATCTTGGGTTTCCAATGCGCCCTATCTTTCCATCTGTGTTTCAGTTAACTTACCCCAAGCTTTAAAGCATTAATCATCTTTACTCTGTGAACTGTAAGGGCTGCTCTGCCTGGGTGACTTGAGTCTCTCTTTAAAGGTCCATTTCTGCTATTGTCGTCAGGCTGAATCTTTTTCATTCCCGTTGCCCATTTACCTGGATTGTTCATACTCACTTCAAGGGCTCTCCTGGATTTTCTGTATTTCTCAGTCACTTTTTAGACATTGTGCTCATACCACTGATCTAAAGACATCTCCTAACAGCCTCAATTCTTGCTTTTAAATCTGAAGCTGCTTTATCAGAATACTCAAAGATTCCAAAGAGCTTGCTCATAGAAGTTATTCAAAAATTCTGAAGTATAAATACACATAGTTCTCAAAGGTTTGAAATTGGTTCACACTTATAACTTAATAGAGGCTGACTCTAAAGCCTTTTTCCTACCTGTGCTAGCACAATTGTTAAATATGACTTCACCACTACCATCAGAGTGGCTTTCTGCATCTTTCATTGCCACTTTAGTGCTTTGTCATCACTGCAAAATTGACCAGAAGTTTAATCATCTTTACATGTGAACGTTGCATGCTGATAACGAAGTTGTAATTTCTCAGTTACTTTGTACCTTTCAGTGCTGAAACTCAGATGCCTGCTCCTTCTAATGCAGTTACTGGTGATATTGAGTCCCATTTGTTATTTCTTAAGTGCCATACAATATCACTCTCACTACAGAAAGTTGCTGTTTCTTCTGGCACAGATGGAATGACTGCCAGCTTCAGGGCCCCTCCCCCTTTGAAATTTACAATGAAATGCTTTTATTTTGTTCAGTTTTGTTTTAATTATACAGATGTTAGGCCTTGATTCAGAGCTGGTTTAGGGGTAAGCTGTGTGTTTCTAAAATGTAAATTAAATTATAGTTGAATCTGTCCCACTTCAAATAGTGGAGGATTATTTTTCTAAAGTTCCAAATCTATGAGCTAGCTTGACTGAGGGAGGTCCCTTTTTGCTATTAAGCAGGCATGCATTGTTCATGCTAGATTCTATTGTTGGGACCTGAGTGCACACACATCCGGCAGAGATGCTTTAGTGGGTATATCTATATATGTTATGTTGTGTCTCTAGGTCTCTCTTCCTTAAGACCTTGCGGGTGTGTACTCATATAGGCTGCATTGTGTGCTCACCACCGAGTCAATTTTCCTTTCCCTCCCTCCTCTGTCATCCCCTTCCTCTCTTCCCCTCTAGTAACCACTAAACTATCGCCTGTGTCCATGAGTTTTTGTTTCTTTGTTGATGAGAAAATTGAAGTGTAGAGAGGCTAAGGTCCCACAATTAGTAAAACATGGAACTAGGGTTTGAATCTCACCAGCAGGACCACATTATAATGTTCATGGAAGCTAGGGACTTTTGTTTTCCTCCATTAAAAACAACAACCAAAACAAACAAATAAACAAACAAAAAATCCTGTGTTTTACCACTGTCATTATCCAAAGAAAAGTATGTTGATATTGTATATTAAAATATTTTCTTTGCTATAGAAGCCCACTTTTATTTTACTTTTATAAGAAATCAGAACTTTTCTCCAGTTCTCTAAAAGTGTTATGGGGCCCAGGCACTGGGCAACTGTACCCAATGTACAAATTTGCTCTGCTCACTAGTGTGACGTCCGTCTGTCCTCTTAAATACTATGTGTAATATTCCCTGAGTTCTCTAGATCTAAGTTCTTACTTCCATCTTTACATTTCTATTATATTTTATTTTTGCTTTTTTTTTTTAAATTTATTTTTATTGGTTTTGACAGAGAGAGAGAGAGAGAGAGACAGAGACAGAGACAGAGAGAAGGGGGAGAGCCCAGAATAGTCTCTATAGTTGTACATCATTGGTTTTTCTACATAGTTTCATTCCACAGGTGGGCGCGGGGCTGCACAGGGCAGGAACTGGGCTGGGGTCTCACCCAGGTGAGACCTGAACTGGGGGAACTCCCCAGTTCAGCATGTGGGACCGCACGGGCCGGGCCGGATATGATCCTTGGTCCCTGGGGCTGCAAAGTGAACGCTTAACCCACTGAGCCATCCTGGCTTCCCCTATTTTTGCTTTTTAAAATGACATTTATGATACTAGGCTCCATGATATAATAGTCTGCATATGTCTCAATTTTCTTAATAAATTATTGACTTATTAAAGATATGAATTGTTAATATATTGTGTTCACCACTGACATCATGATGCCTAGCAGGGTCTCACATATTTGAATTTCAGTAAATTTCTGTTGTATTTTGGAGCAAAGCAGTAAACTTTAAATCTTTATTAAGCACTTTCACTAGTTCAGTAATACTAAGTAATGTAAATATACCTCAAATAATTCATATATCATTAAATAAAATTTACTGACCTAAAATGCTCATAAATCATTTAGTATTTGCTTTGTCAGGTAACACTTTTTTCCATGTTATGCATTGTCACAATTTATAAATCTTACGTATTTTATAGGGACTTATTACAAATGATCTTTGCTGAAAGTCTTAAATTGCCGGGGATGCTGGGATAGCTCAGTGGTTGAGCATTTGCCTAACACTCACAAGGTCCATTGTTTTATTACTGGCCCCAGCACAAGAAAACCCATATACTAAACTGTGGCACAACTGGTAACCCCTGGGATGGAAAAGTGGTGAAGTTTCTCACCTCCCATTTGAGAGGTGCCAAATTTGGTTCCCACCCCACGTGGCCTCACATCCACCTGGGTGGAATAAAAATATGTCCCAACTAATGATATACAACTAAGGAGACTGCTCTGAGTTCTCCCCCTTCTTTCTCTCTCCCCCCTCCACCTTTTACCTTCTCTCGAACAATAAAATAATATATATATATTCATATATTGCTGTGCATTTTATATGTGTGATTATCACTTGTAAATTCTTCAGGAAAATGTAGCATTGATTCCATATGCAAGTCTTTGTTTCTATATAAAAATAATATATTCTGGAGTGTCTTTAAAAACATGAATATCCCTTTTCTATTTTCTTCATTTCTAATTTTTAAGTGTGTAACTCATGCCTCATTCCTGCTATGTGTCTTCAGGGAAGTTGATGTTCAAATAAGGAAAAATACAGTGTTTGACATTCAGCTTCAATTTGGACTAATACTACTCTGTGCTAAATATTTTCAATGTCAAACTTGCAAAATAATTACTGACAAATGGCTACAGGTATTTCTTTTCTCAGAGCATTTAACATGTTAGGAAAGCAGCAAAACTTTTCAGATTCTAAGAATGTCTTTAAGAGGTTTCTGAAAAACCTTGTACTTAGAGAAGGAAATATATTAATGGTATATGGGTTTACCCAAAATTTTCCCACCTTTGTTTCCCAAACAGTTAACTAATTTTCCTGTGTTTACTGTATCCCCAGCAAATATTGCTGCCAGTAGTGAAGTGGATATAGTGTAAAATCAAATTTCTATCACTATAATCAGCATATCACTTAATTGGCAAATTTTTGCTTCAATGAAGATATGCCAATTAAAATTTTACTGTACTTTTTTCAAATGCTCACTCAGCTCATATCTCAACTTCCATAAACCACTCATGAAATGCAAAAATTTCAGACTCAATTAAGTTTTTTTTGTGCTTCATTAAGTAGAAATACGTTACCCAATTCCTGTTAACTTTTATAGATATTTTTAACTGGCTTAGATTCTGTTAGTTGGGCTCAGACTTGTCTTGAGACAACTCTATAATATTATAGAATATGAGGTAAGGCCATTTCTAGTAATGGAAATTCTTTAAAATGTTGCTTAAATATATAAATTGAATATATTCTCTAATAATGAATAGTTGCATTAAGATTTATGGCACATTAAAGGCTTTTAGAGTATAGTAGGTACTCCACGCACCGTGAATTGTTCACTCTTTTATTTTCTGACATTGATTTGCCCTATTCTAAGGTTTAATCTACAGAACGCTGCCAATGGAGGGTAGGCTCCCATATAACTGAGACATATGGCGAACTACTCAATAATGTTATTTAGTTAGGCATGTAAATGTGATAGTAAGACATTTGAACACACGCTGATTTAAATGTGATTCAATGAAATATGTCTAACCTTGACTAATCAAGAGAATGGTTCATAAAATAGTGATTACCAAGCCCCGCCCGTTCTAAATAAATTGCTTTTCTAAGATGCATTTGGGGAAATCCGTACTTTTAAACATTTCTTGAGAGGATTTTAATGAGAGTATTAGCTCAAAAGAATAGGTAGCTCCTACTATTGATGGATTTTACATAATACAAAACTCCTGATTTTTTTTCGTTTTATTGATATAACAGTAATCACGTTACAGTGGAATAATTATTTGGAAAGTGTAAATGAAAAGAAATCAATACAAATGAGAAGAAGATTTCAAAGAGAAACAGTTCAGAAGGATCAAGGAGTCTGAGTAGAGAGGAAGCTCAATAGTGCAAAGCTGAAAACTTACTCAAAATAATAGTGTATAAATTCTTCCTCTCTCAGTGGTGGTTTGAACTTCCTCTGTGCAACTCATTTCTTCCCCTGGTCATGGATGAAATCTAAAGTAGGGTGTATACACTACCCATTCATTTTTAATTATGAAAAGTCTTCTTACATCCAGGGTGAAAATAATCACATAATAATTAACAAATAATTAAATATTCAATTTTAAAAATTAATATTTTAAAAATAATCTGCTATAATAATGTGACATCAAACTTTATTTGAAATCAAAGGGCATACTTTATCTCTTCAACTGGATGGTGTGAAAAGGAAGAATTCTTGGTTGGCCAGATTTTATATTTCTCCACCTGAATCTGCCATTATTTTCTCATCACAAATGTTTAAAAAAAAAAACCTTTCCACTATACTCCTGGAACACTTCTCCCATGTTACTTTGCTTACCTTGGACATTCAGTATTAACTTCCTTACTTGATCCACACCAAGCATGCCTTTGTCGTTCATTAACTCCCCAAAGGCAGCTGTGTACTCACTACCACAACAAAATCCCACCCTACACAGCTCTCCTTTGTTCCGTCCTTGACAGTCTTTCTTCACTGTTTATGCGTACATTGCTTCCATAGGCATTTACTGTTAGGTTTTCATTTTTAATGTCTTAATATTTTGTGATACAGGTATGAGACTTAGGATCACAAAAATAATGCTACTTTTCACTTTTTTATTTCTAATTTTACATTTGGTAATACATTTCTTTGAAATATGCAATCATTGATACTTTTTTGAAAGTACCTTCAGTTAAAACTGAAACAGAATGAATCCAGATTCAACACTGTTAACAAATAATAGTTCTTAAGAATTTAGTATATGCCTGACACTGAAAAATACATATATTACCCAATTTAATTTTCAGAGAAGTCTTATACATAGGTGTTATTACTATGGTAAACAAAAGTTAGACAGAAAAGAATACATATTCTGAGATTTCATTATGTGAAGTTGTGGTTGTGGGTGATGTTGAGGTTATGAGATTGATCAGAAAGGAATTAAGAAACATTTTTGTGGTGAAGAAAATGTTTTCTGTCATATGAGTAGTAGTGGTTAAACAGGTATATATGATTGCTAGAACTCTAAGAAATGAAAACAATATCTAAATTTCCTTATGTGTAAATGATACCTCTATTGAAAAATAAACTCCAGGTTCTTAAGGGAAATTCAACATTAGAGTCAGAAAATGGAATTGAGTTCAGGAAGTGATTCACTGTGAGGAGACAATTTTGGAATGGACCCAATTAACAAAAGTTTCTGGATTTGTGAATGTAGCTATTTTCTGCAAATCTTCCTTCCATTCCCTCTGCACTTTGTAAGTTAATTTTGGTATGAATAAAATAATGTGCATAAAGTACCCTGTGTTATTATTTGCCTGGCAATGCTACTGTAGAAACTCCTTTAGAAAGAGAAGATTAATTTGTTTTTTGGAAACCAAAAGAAGGGGAGAGGGACGAAATTGGTGGTTCAGGATTCATTAAATCATTAACAGGTGCCAGTCGGGGCTAGCAGTCCAATCATGGTAAACAGTCAGAAAACACAAGAATAAAGGAAATGAGAAGGTACAAACAGGAGCTCTGAGAATCTTTTCACTTGCCTGTCTCTCTCTCTGTCTCTCTCTCTCTCTCTCTCTCTCCCTCTCCCTCTCTCTCTGTCTCTCTCTCGTACACACACTCACACACACCATGCAACACAAACAAATTTAAATGGAATGATACTTAAGAAAAAATCTCTGAAAAGTACAATATTTTTACCTCTTAATTAAGTGAATATTTTTGGAGCACAAATTTCAAGTACTTCTGTAAACATGACAAATTATTCTTTCCTGGAAGATATAGCCTGAAGCAACTTTTACAAATTATTTATTTAGAAAATAAAGTAATTTTCTTATAATCAATGCACTTTTATGATGGAAATGTATCAAATAAACCACAGACTTAGATGTCCTGGGCATTTTTAATACCACAAGAATTGTATTATTTAAAATTTTATAGGACAAATTACAAGAAGCCTCAGATACTGAGGTTTACAAAACTAGCTTATCTTGTCTCTATAGGAAAAGACATAAAAAAGCTGAAGCAAATGAAGAAAGTTCATGTAAGGAAAACAAATCTATATTTAAGAGTAGCAATAAAGGTGAGAAGACATTTCTTTCCCTCTCATTGCTTTTTGCTAAGCATGGGAATAGGAAAGATGAATTTAGTTTGTCAATTGAAGCATAGAATATTGTATCTGTGTATATAGGAGATATTTCTAATGGATTTTATACTTTCAATAAAAAAAGATATATTTCTAATGGGTTTTATAATTTCATGAAAGAAAGATACCCTCTGATTTTATAAAAGATAAAAATAGACCATCTCAGAGCAACTAACTTCCAAAACTGAAACCAGCATATTCTAGCTTTGCTAATGAGAATACACTTAGACACAATAGGATGCCCGTTTCCTAGACTAGATAGTTTCCCTTATTAGAACATACGCTTCATGTAGGCTGTGATCAAGGCTTTTAATGCATGTCCAGTGGGCCTCAGCCTCTGTCAAAATGGATGGGTTCAAGATAAGAAGAATTTAGGCAGTGACTATCTTACCCAAAAGGTCTAGATATTTCCTAGAAGCCCTTGGTCCTTACCCCTATCTTTATCTCTCTGAAGTACATCACCTGATAACAGGGGAACTTCAGATAATCATTTTGGATGGGGCTCACATAAATATCTTTAAATGTGCATCAATTATTTTTCTTTATATCACATTTAACAGAAGTATTTGTTCCAGAACAATTTTCAGTTTTGATAACGTTGTGTGTGTGTGTGTTTCTAAGTGAATACCACTAAAGAAACTGTTTGATTCATTCCAACATAGAAAGTTCATATGAAATTGAAAGGCTCCATAATTTAAAGCATTCAGTATTGCTTCATGCGAATTTAAATTTCTGTGCTAATTTTTTCATTAGAACTTACATTTAGAAGGTATCAGGCTTTTACAAGATTTAAAATGACTGGATTATTTCAAACATTTATAAGCTTTCTGGTAAGGTTGTGGTTCTGAGTCTGGGCTTGCTTGTAAAGTGAAGCACAATTTTAAAATAAATTATTTAAATGCTGTAGACTTTAGGGAAATTGTTTGTCTTTCTAACTGGAATTCACAACAGAAGATTAGAATTGAGATATGAAGAGGAAATACTTTTCTAATAAAAATAGTAATGATTCTTTTTCATTTTAAAAATCAGATATTTATTTTTCAAAATTGGTGTTGATTGGTATATCGATAATATTTTCATTTTTACATTGTTTATTTCTGAACAATTTTAATCTGTGTTTCACAATAATTATAATCAAATGGTCTTAATATCTCTAATGGCTGATCTCAGATCACTGTCTTAGTCCTATCTTGTTCAATGATATGATATTAATTTAGATGTCAATCCTGAAAAAAATGTATGGTAGAAAGTGGACAAGGATTAATTGATGAACAAGAAATAAAAGAACATTACTATTCAAGAAGCCCTTGTAACAATAAATTGAATCTAAGAGGATATATTCTAAAAAAACTAAATAGACTTTTATTTGAATACAAATATATAAAATCCAGAAATAAAGTATTAATTAATATATCTAAGTAAGACAAGTTGCTTATTTACATTTTTTCACAGGAAGCTTACCATGAATCATAGATAAAACAAGAAAAAAATGTTAAATACAACTGTAACCAAGATGAATATATGTAAAATTACATAAAAATGAAAGTAAAAATTTATCCCATTTATGAATAAGATGATAAAGTGAATGTGAATTGTTTTCCCATCTTTCAACTATTTCTGAAAATATTTTTATATTGAAAATATGTTCATATAATAAATAATAAATTTCAAATGAGAAAGGATGAAACTGGTGTGAATATATAGAATTTAAACACATTACACCAAGAAAGAAAAGTACCCCATGAATAGTTCAATATTTTAAGTAATTTAAAAGGACATAATGTATAAATAGGATTTATTTGTATGCATGCTTGCATGGGAATGACAATCCTCCCTCTAACAACAATCAGGCAAGGGTCAATATTCAGCTATACGGCAACAAGACCACACCTAAGTACAATAAAGACTAAAAAATAAGAGAGGAAAGGGAGAGAAGTTTTGTGAACAGCAGGATAATCTGTGTCAAACGCAAATACGTTTTAAAAGTTCAAGAATTTAGTGGCAAGTAACTTGGAAATAAGTTGGCTGTATGACATTCCAGGTTCCCTCCCACCTTGAGATATACAAGAATATAAATTAAAAAGGACTAAAAATTTATGATTGCCAGTTAAAATGTAATAACTTCTCCACACTGGTGGATGTTTATTTAAAAACAATGATATAGTAGTACTATATATCTGTTTAACAAATAAATCCAAATGTAGTAGCTTAGAACAACAATTAATTACATCACATATTTTGCAGTTTTGAAACTGTGTCTGGCTTAGCTCTGTTGCTCTGGTTCAATGTCTCCCAACAAGGTTGCATTGAAAGGTATCAGCCAGAGCTGTGGTTTCAGCTAAAGGCTCAAATGGGGAAGATTAATTTTTAACCCCATCCATGTGGTTATTGGCAGCATGTGAGCCATCATGGTTTTGTGGACTGAAGGTCTTATTTTTTCTATAATTGTTGTCCAGAATTTCCATAAGTTTCATGTAATTTATGGTGCACTCACCACTTGGCAGCTGGCTTTGTTCAGAGAAAGGAAGCAGGAAAGCAAAAGAGAGCCACCCAAGATAGAAGCCACAGTTCATTAGTGACACATCATTCTTATCATATTCTGTTCATTAGAAATGAGTTAACAGGTCCAGTCCATATCAATAGGTGTACTATATCAGGTTATAAATAACAGAAACTAGCATTCATCTGGGGTCATTTTACATGCTGTCTGCTGATACACTAATTTTGTACAAGGGCTATTCGGAAAGTATCCAGCCATGTAACCATTCTCTATAGATTGACAATGACCAGATTTGTTCCAGACAGCCCTTGTAGATAACAGTTTTTTTCATTATTGAGGTAAATCTAAGTAAAAATGTGAAACACTATTGTTTCCTCATTCCATATCAAGTTTTAAAAATGACTGCAATGTTAAAAGATTTTAAATGACCTGGAGCATAGATATAGCATTAGCTTCACAGATTTTTCCTTTTTAATCAACCCCACCCCACCCCCCTGTCCCCACCCCCCGGCAAGGAGCATTTTCAAAGATATTTTGAAAACAATTGGCTTGATTTATTTCTTTTCCACTCCTTTAAGTCCCTTCTACATGTCATGGTCATGACAGGCTTGCAGCAGTGAATCATTCATTTGGAGCTGCACACATCATGTTTCTGTTTCTCATAATAACACATTTTAACAATAGTTATACTTATATTGTACCAAGACACCTAGAAGAACTATGTATCTAGAAAAACATCACAAAAAAATAGCAAAAGAGACGGCCACACTAAAGTACCAAATAAAAGTGTGTGTGTGAGAGGAGGGGTGAGTTTTCCTTCTTTATGTAAACTTGAGAATCTTCTTATAAGTTTGTTTTAGACCTTAAATAGGAAGCAGTTGGAAGAGATGCATGCAAAATGGATACACTTTCACCACCACTACCCCATTTTTTAAAGATTAATTTTTATTGTTTTATTGACAGAGAGGGACAGAGAGAAGAGGGAGGGCCCAGAGCAGTCTCCATAGTTGCATGCAATCAGTTTTAGATATAGTTTCACTCCATAGGTGGGTGTGGGGCTGTACAGGGTAGGCATTAGGCCTGGGGCCTCCTGCATGGGCCCCAATGAGAACCAAACTGGGGCACACTCCAGTTTAGCATATGGGTCCACACCAGCTGGGGCCAGGATTCGATCCTCCAACCCTGGGGCTGCAAAGCAAGCACTCAACTCACTGAGTCACCGGGGCATCCCCATAACCCCCTTTTTTTAAAGTAAAGAGAAAAAAAAATAGTACAAATAAAACAACAATATCATGAACAAGTATTTAGAGTTGTGAATAATCAATGCTACAAACGAAGCAAGAATGATACCTACTCTCTGGTGTGATTTTATTTTCTTTCATAAAATGATAAAGTCATAATGACTAGAACTATTAATTTTGGAATCAAGCAGACTTGAATTTGAATCTGAAATCTATCATGTACTATTGATATAATCTTTGCACAATTGAAATAATAAAACACATTTTTCAAGGTTTTGTGCTAGGCAAATGGGACAATGTAAGTATATTGGCTGCACATACTGTTCCATTAATGACAATTTTAGAACTTATTCTTACTACTGTTGCTCTACACACACACACACACACACACACACACACACACACACACACTTAGAATGTCTACAGATTACAGAATACTTAGGTGATCTTTGCCTGAGGTCATTAGTTTGTACAACACTATTTAATAGGTACTAGACACTACTCTCTCAATTCAGAATTGGACAAAGAATGACTATTTGTTCATTTCTGCCTTCTTCTGTTCTGACAGTATAATCACAGAGGCCACATTTTCCACTTTCAAAATGCATATGTCACACAGAAAAAAACCAAAATCTTTATAGAATTAAAAATGCATTACATTTAGTGATTCCTCCTATATACAAAAAGCTGTCATTCTGTCATTGATGGAATTTGGAATTTTTTCTTCATAACTTGTTCTCTTAAAGCCATGACAGTTTTTATTATGTAACCTATGGTTTCTTGTGATGTAAGAATGCATAGCTTGGCTTCCCATTCCCAAGCATCTAGTAAATGAAATAAGCTGTAGAATTTAGAACATGGTCTTCCGAAAGAAAAAAGTTGAAAGGTTTTTTCTTAAAAATATATATCAATTTTTTAATAAGTCAAACTATCCTCTCCTAGTAATAAGGTTCTTTACTACTAAGTTTCCAAATCTACTTAAGTACCATCTATAATGCAGCTCTTTCAGGTTTCAAATTAAAGTAAGAAAAAAAAAAAGAGAGAACTAAAGTAACTTATTCACTCACTGGCTTAGTGCCTGCCTTTTGATAGGTATTATATAATGCAAGAAAGTTATAAGAAACACAAAACACATTCTATGTGCAAGGAAATAGTTATATAGAGGAGACAAGACTGGTACACACTTATCCACAATTTCAGACCATCTGTGAAGAAAATCTCTCATATACATTCAATAAAAAAGTATTTTGAAAAATTACAAAGATTGCAATTATGTTTTAGTCTCAAGTTCTCAAAAGATGTTGCTGAGGTAGTAAATTTCAAGTTTTAAAAAGGGATTTTGATAGGCATAAAAAGTGGAGAAATGTCCAAGCAGAGATGTACAAATTGTATATCTACCTTACACAGGGGATGTGGAGGCTCTTGTCTTTATCATCTGGCCAGTTAAGCCTGTGAACCGTTCATGTAAAACAATAGGAAGAATACTAAATGGGAGACACATTTAGAAAGCATAAGAAAATCCTAAAAAGTATTTTGTATGTTAGAAGCAAAGTGGGGGAAGCTGGGATGGCTCAGCGGGTTAAGCACTCACTTTGCAGCCCTGGGGCCGGAGGATCAAATCCTGGCCCTGGTCTAGGTGGACCCATATGCTGAATTGAGGAGTGCCCCCAGTTCAGTTCTTGCCGGGGCCTATGCAGGAGGCTCCCGGCCCAGTTCCTGCCCTGCACAGCCTCACACCCACCTGTGGAGTGAAACTATATGGAAAAAACGAATGCTGTCAACTATGGAGACTGCTCTGGGCCCTCCCCCTTCTCTCTGTCTCTCTCTGCCTGTCTGTCTCTCTCTCTGTCAAAAAACAATAAAAATAAATTTTTAGAAGCAAAGTGATGCTTTGGAGTATGTAAGATACTTGAGAAAAAACAGAAATCACAGGGAAAATGTAAGATAGGGTCTCTTGAGAATTTAATATGGACTAAGCATACAAATAAAGGAGAAATACATCACAGATGCTGAAGTAATGCTTTTATTAGTACAGAATGGTGCTCTGTCTATCAGCTTTTCTCATTTGCTTCCATTTAAAGCTCAAAAGTTCTTGAGGTGTTTGGTACTGATAGTCTTAGACACAAAATTTTTCAAGTGTACTATTTACCATTAATAGACTTCTATAGCAGAAACTTGATTACATGACCATACAGTTAGGAAGGAAATAATGGTGTATATACAGCCACCATGTATACTGAAGTATATTTGGAGAGGTTGACAGTAAGTTCCTTTTGGGATATATGACGAACACAGAGCACCCCTTAAAAACTTACATGGAGGGGGGATGCTGGGATAGCACAGCAGTCAAGCGCTTGCCTTGCAATCATAAAGTCCCGGGATCAAATCCCAGCTCTGGCCCATGCAAAACCCATATACTACTGAACTGCAGCAAAGGTTCTTGCCTCCCATGAGGCAGATGCCCATTTTGGTTCCTGCCCTGTGAGGCCCCACATCCACCTGTGCGGAATAAAACCATGTCACATCTAATGATGCACAACCATGTAGACTGCACTGGGCCCTCCCTATTCTGTCTCTCTCTTTCTGTCTCTCTCACTGTGTCTTGCTCACTATCTCTCAAGCAATCAATCTTAAAAAAAAAAAAAAAAAAAAAGCCTAAACTTCAAGCTTACTTGGGAGGGAGAGCTTTGGCTCCAATGTTGGTTTTATATATAATTCTGCCCACTAGTCCATAGCTTATCCAAGTAGGAATGAACTGTTGATTGAGGTTGTGACTCTTAGTTACTCCCTCCTCCAAATTTGAAAGCAACAATGAGAAATCAACTTAATCTTTGAAATTTACTTTATCCAATGATTTCTACCATGTAAGGCAGCTTTCTTCTGCCACCTCAATGAGAAACAGAATAAAAAAGTAGATTAAAAAAAAATAATCTTGGGGAAGCCGGGATGGCTCAGTGTGTTAAGCGCTCACTTTGCAGCGCTGGGGACCAAGGATGGAATCCTGGCCCCAACCCGTGTGGACCCATGTGCTGAACTGGGAGCTCCCCCAGCTCAGTTCTCTCTCTGTCTCTGTATCTCTCTCACTCTATCTCACTCTGTCAAAAACAATAAAATAAATAAATAAATAATTTATTTTAAAAAAAAATCTAGACACAAAGAAGAAATGAAAGTAGAGATCATGTGCATCCAGAAGGACAGAGTCAGAATGAATCAATTCAGGTTCTATCAGTTTACCTGTTTTTCATTCCAGTGCCTTGTTAGTTCCAACTGTCCATCTTTTTCTCCAGTGTTTTGCACTCTCCATATAACCACACTTCAAAATATAGTTCTATAGTTTTAAACTGAATTAAGAAATTTTCTATTATTTGAATCACGCAAAGAAGACTTCCCTCACTCCCAAACAAGATGAAAAATTTTAACACTTATTTCATAGAAAACTGGATTACTTAACAAGAACACAATAGGATCATAATGATATTACTGATCACTATTTTACTAATTCTCTTTCTCTTACCCTAAAACAGGGGTCTCCAAACTATGGCCTGCGGGCCGGAGGCCCTCTCATCTGGTCCGTGGAGACCTTTTTATCTGAATAAAATAATATTAAATAAATAATTAAAAATAACATCTATGTTTTCTTTTTTATTTAGACCTCGAATGTGTATTCGGCCCCCAAACTGCTGTTTGATAGTTAATGCAGCCCATGGGCTGAAAAGTTTGGAGACCCTTGCCCTAAAAGACTAGCAGTGAAAGTTTCTAATGCAGATTTATACAACCTGTATGAAGTCCATGAACAGAAAGAGACATGATGTATTTGAGGCACTGAGATAGAGAAGAGGGTTATAGCTGAATTATAGTGAGCCTACAGAAGAGAGAAAGTAAAAAATATTTGGCAGTCAAGGGTATCCAGATAATTCATAAACCTTACAAACATAAGAAGATACTGAAGATTTTAAGCGAAGCATAACATGATATATTTTAGGTTTCAAAAAACTCATCTTGATTCCTCTAATAGAGAAAAAAGTAGATACACAATGTATAACACTGTTGTCTTAGTGTCAGTTATATGAACTAAGAGGGTGTCACTGAATATTAATATAAGTGAATGTAGTTCAAATATATTTTGGATATAAAGTTGTGAAGACTTGGTTACAGGTTTGGCTTAAATGGCAGTTAAAAGCCTGGTTTGAGCCTCTCAAAGTACAATTTGCACACTAGACAGCTGAAGATCTTGTTAAAAAGCAAGCCCTGATTTTCAAAGTGTGGAGTGGGGCCTAAGACTCTGTATTTTAATACAGGTTTCTAAGTGTTACCTATATGTCACTTGAATGGTAAAATATATTCTTTTGAATTGCAATAATTGTAGTGATTGTGTGAACTTTGAATCAGACTCCTTTAAGGCAGCTTTGTCTCGTGACTACTAGCTGAGCCTCTTTAGAAATAATCATTTAATAATAACAACATCAACAGGATTAAAGAAAAGATAATTGCATATGTAGGTCTTCAAACAATGCTTGGAACATTCATTATAAGAGAACTTTCTGGAAAAAAAATGCAGCCATTGTCAGTATAACAAAAACAGTTACATGGCTGAATAAGTTCTGGACAACCCTCTTATGTTAGAAATTATTTTTACTATTTCTAGATTTTTTCCAAGCAATAATTTTATTCATGATTCTCTTATATTAATGCTCTTACTAATCATTTTGGGATCTTGTTAAAATTTCAATTCTGATTCAGTAGGCCTGAATGTAGGCCTCAAATTCTGGATTTCCTACAAGTTTCTAGACATTTTTATAATATGGGTCTAAGGAACATAGTTTGAGGAGAAGGTAATTGGGTTTCCTTGGTAAAGCATTTTAACCTATTCAGTGTCTAAATGTCATAAAAAATTTCTTGTCAAAAAATATAATAATCTTTCTTGCTTATTAGAATCTGAATACATTTAATAACTCAGTTGCAAACCCACAGAGCAGTGTTCTTGTACTTTTAAAATCTAGAATAGCTGTTTTCCCTGAATTTATTTTTATTCCTATTTAATGTTCAGATTTTTTCTTTTTCCAAGAACATCTGATGATGTTACGCTATACATAATTTAGGATGATTACATTATCTGAATTAAACAGTTTTCAAATTGATGCTAAGAATGGTACATCAAATAAGAGTCTACACTCACATTTAAAACATAATAAATATTTAATTGTTCTATACTAAATTAATAGATCTTTTTCACCTTTCAAATGATAATGGATTCTAAAATTGATATAGGCTTTTTAGTTAAAAA
>PVKE010015732.1:0-32996 GCA_004027555.1 Craseonycteris thonglongyai
GAAAACGAAGAGGAAGACGAAGAAGAAACTGAAAAGCGTGGCCTTACCCTGGAGAATCTGCAACAATTGTGCAACATGGCAAGAGCGATGCAACCATTTGCACAAGATATTGATGACAATATGGTTCGAGCTGTTGAGTTCAGCCATCGCGTTGACGGGGTTATGTCCTTGTACAGGGGAATTTTGAAGGAAAAGAAAAAACAAAGACAACAACGACCCATCACCATGTTTCTCTCCAAGGTAAAGCCCCCGGCTCTCCCGTCAGCGCCTCCAGCAGAAGAGTCTCCGCGTGAGCCTAACGCTTCTACGAGTCACGTGAGAGCCTCTCCTCCGCCACCCACACAAGCCTCTTCGCCTCTCTCAGAAAGCCATGTTGATGAATGTTTATTACTGTATAAGGTTTTGTCATTAACCTTATTAATTAGCACTGACACATTTAAGTAAATACGTATACTGTTGTCATTTTTGTCTTAAATGAGTAAAGTATGAATACTGTTCACATATTTAAAACATTCTTGTACCCGCATACACGAAAATTCCTAGGGGCAAATCCTACTTCGCGGTTTTTCAGCTTTCGCGGAAGGTTCTGGTCCCCATTAACCGTGAAAAACGAGGGATCACTGTACTTTCAAAGTACTCTCTGATGCAACATACTTATCAGGACACTTTCTCCACTGCTCAAAATAAATTTTTGAACATGTCTTTGGATTTCTTTTAGTGCTTCTGTGTTTTTTGTTTCACCTCTTTCACATTGGCAAAATATTCCCCTTTGAGGACTTTTTTTAATCCAATAAAACAAAAATAGTTGCTAGGGGCAAGATGGGATAAATAGGGAAGGTGAGGTACAGAGGTCATGGTGCTTTTGGTCCAAAACTACTGAACACTCAGCAGTTGTTTGTGTAACTCACCCATTATGAAGTGGGCAAAAACGTTGAAAAAAATCTCCAAGAAATATTCACTGAAACTGAACATAGCCTCTCACAACACCACCATTGATGCAAGTGGGTTCCTAGACACTCAACTAGTAGGGGGGACCTGCATTACGAGGGACCTGCACTCCAGAGGATGATTCCTGTTGTTTTTGGGTCCCCCTCTGATGATCTTTGTAAATGTAATTAATGAAGAATCTTGAGATGAAATCATCCTGGATTTGAGGTGGATCCTAAATCCAAAGACTGGTATTTTTATAAAAGAAAGCAGATAGAAACTCGGACACAGAGACACAGAAAAAGAGGATGGGAAGGGAGAGGCAGCGGTTGGAGTGTTATATCTACAAGCCAAGGAACACCAGGGACCACGAGAAGTTTGAAGAGATGAGGAAGCATTCTCTCCCAGAACCTTCACAGGGAGGGTGGCCCTGCTGGCCCCCTGCTTTTCAGACGTTTGTGACCCAGAATTGTGAGAAGTTCCTATTGTTCTAAGTCGCCATTTTTGGTCATTTATTCTGACAGGCTAGGGAACTGATTCTGTGAGGACAGGAGATATTTGCTGCCTCGTGGATTGTGTCATATGTAAATTAGTCTACAATATTTTGAGGTTTTATGATATTTAACACATACAAGTGCTCACCATGAGAAGATAAAGCTCTCTTTGAGACTCAATATTTTAAATGACATCCTAAAACTCAGAGGAAGGGGCCATCCTGGCCAAGCAGCTTTAATGAAGGAAGGGACTCAGACACTGAAGAAAAGACATTCCCAGCTGGGTCCTGATTTTTTTATATGAATTGGGAGGTGAGGATGGAGTAGGAAGGATGTTCCCCCTAACCTTAGATGGAGGCAGGTACAACAGTCCTTCTGGTCTATGGGTAGAGAGTGAAGCTTACTGTTTTTCCTTTCATGGCTACCTGAAAATATGACCATTGTCTTCAATACAAAAGTAAGCCATTTTCATTCATTATTTAAAATTTCTGGTATCTAATGTTTCTCTTACCTTCCGTTTTACCCTTGGCTATTTTGTCTCCTTGCCTCTGCCCCTTGCCTCTGCTAAAATGACTGCAACTGAGAAGTCCGTTCTCAGCCACCTGGCTTTCTTTGTCTACCTCTGGTATGACATATGTCACTGTCCCCTACCATTCATTCTTGTGAATGGACCATAGCATTCCAGCTCCTCCTGGCTTCTTTTCTTCTTCTCATCCCCACCCCACTTTCTCTCCTAACCTTGTCTGTGTCTTTCTTCCCTGATTCACCCGAATTTGTTGAGAACCTTCTGGGTAAAGAGCACTGTTTCTATGCTGTGCCCCTTTGGCTGGAATTTCTTCTGCTCTTTCTTTTCTGCTTATCTAAATTCTCCTTATCTTTCAGTATTTGCCTCAAGCTTATTCTTCCATCTGGCCTTCTCTAGCAATTTCTAAGGATAGATTTATTTCCCCCTTTCAAAGTTTTGTAGCCCTTATGGTCAGTGAAATGCATTTGGCCCCAACCATATGTCACCTTGTATGACTATTTCTGGTGATTGATTGATTATAGGCTCTGTTGTCTGCTCGTTGAGATCATGAGTTTCCTGAGGAAGCAGAAACACTGTATTTATCTTTGAAGTCTCAGCACCTTGCAGTCCTTTGCTGGACTCAATACTTTAGATTTATTTATGGATTGGGTGGTGTATTTGGTGCTTTACATGAAATCAAGACTCTTGAAGGCCAATATATATTTTGTATTCCCCACATCAAGCCCCCTCCCACCTTAGGCTAGGTCTATCAAATCTTGTGTGAGTGGGCCTGTTGGAAACAGAAGAAGAAAGACTATCTGTTTTAGGAGAAACCCAGTAAGAACGAAAAGGTCAGGTCAGAGACACCGCCCAAAGGCAAATTTGCCATCTAGAACCAGCTGTCATATTCACGTGGATGAAGTCATCACCAATCTCCACCAAGCTTCCTGGACGTGAGGCACCGGTCAGTTCTTAGAGCCTCTGTATGTGCAAGAGTGGGTGTGGGGCAGAGTAGAAAGCAAAACGAGGTGGTGAAAAGAACTGAAAGGATTGGGCAGTGAAACAATTGCCCCTCTCTGTCATCATGAGATAAATGGCTCTTAGAACTGTTACATTTATGTACATTCTTCAGGACAGGCTCATGTGTCATGTTGGTCACCGAGTAGGTGACAGCTCTACTTCTGCTAAGACTGCTACCTTACCCTCTGTTTGCATGACTCCTTTGTTTTAAAAACTATACAGAGAAATCCCTTTGCCCAGCCATTTATAGGTAAAAGTGAAGGCAAGGTGAATTAGTCCATTGGTAAAGGAAACTAATATGTACCAGACAAAATGCAAAAAGCGTAACATTCATTATGAAATCCCTCTACACCTTGTGAGGCAAGTATGAGTATTGTACTGAGAGGATACGTAATTTGCTTAATATCCCATTACTATGATGTGGCAGAACCAGGATTCCAGACCACACACTCTAGTATTCCAAGCAGCAGACAAGTGATGACCACCTTTTCCCAAGAAAAATTTAGGACATGTGGCCTCATATATATTAGTGTTCATTGGGTACAGGGGGACTGGACTTTTGCAATTAGAACTGTTGAGGAAAATTCTGGTTAGTAGAGTCACTGGCCTTTAAATACCAAAAGAAAATTATGGATCGTGTTCAAATTTCTGTTCTTGCCTCTGTGTGCTGTTTACAGTTGGCATGCACAATTAGCATTATCCTGACATATTGGAAGTTAAAAATATTTTTGCTTGTAGTCCATCAAATCACTGATAAAAGTGTTTCCTGATTGACTTGGTAGAGATTATTGATGCTTCCAGTTATAGTTTCCTTTTGCTTTTAAAGGGCCTTTTTGAGAGAATACATTTTGGTTCTAATAAAAATTTTTACCATTTTTTTTTATTTACCAATATTTGAAATACCTATTGAGTTTGTCTTTTTATATATTTTATTTATTTATTTATTTTTGACAGAGAGAGGGAGAGAGAGAGAGAGAGAGAGATACAGAGACAGAGAGAACTGAACTGGGGGAGCTCCCAGTTCAGCATATGGTTCCGCACGGGCCGGGGCCGGGATTCGATCTCCGGTCCCTGGCACTGCAAAGTGAGCGCTTAACTCACTGAGCCACCCCGGCTTCCCCTGAGTTTGTCTTTTTAAAAAATATTTATTTTTTAAAGATTTATTTTATTGTTTGAGAGAAGGTGAGAGAGAAAGAAGGAGATAGATGAGAGAAAAAGAGAGAGAGAGAGAGAGAGAGAGAGAGAGAGAGAGAGAAGGCGAAGGGCCCAGAGCAGTCTCCATAGTTGCACATAATTAGTTGTGACATAGTTTCATTCCATATGGGTGGATGAGGGGCTGCATGGGTGGAACCAAACTGGGGTCCTCTTGAATGGGAGGCAAGAACTTTGTGCTGCATTTCAGCATATGGGTTGCATGGCCAGGGCTGGGATTTAATTCCTGGACCTTGCGGTTTCAAGGCAAGCACTCAATCTGCTAAGCTATCCCAGCATCCTTTAAAGTTTTATTTTGTTGTTTGAGAGAAGGCGAGAGAGAGAGAGAGAGAGAGAGAGAGAGAGAGAGAGAGAGAGAGAGAGAGGGAGAGGGAGAGGGAGAGAGAGAGAGAGAGAGAGAGAGAGAAGAGGGAGGGTCCAGAGCAGTCTCCATACTTGTACATCATTAGTTGTGACATAGTTTCATTCCACACAGGTGGATGTGGGGCCATATGAGGCAGGCAACCAACCGAGGGCTTCCCGCATGGTAGGTGAGAACATTCTCCACCATTCTGACAGTTACCAGTTGTGCCAGAGTTCAGCATATGGGTTTGCACAGGCCGGGGCCAGGAATCGAACCCTGGATCTCGCAATTGTGAGGCAAGCATTCCACCACTGGACTATCCTGGCATCTCCACATTTTTTTTTTTAATGCAGAGTATAACTGTATTATTTACTGGGATATATGAGATTAACAGAAAACAATCATTTCATGTATATACTTCTGATTTTTGTACTCTTGGGTCAGATTTTACAAAAGAATTATATATAAATAAGACACTTTTAAGTCTTTTGCAGGATTGACTTTGTATGTGGAGGTGGAGTAGGCATATGTGTTGGATAGTGTGATTTGAGAGTTTCCTACTTAAACTATTTCTATCATTGCCCTGACACTCTGAATGAAATTGTGGCCAATTGACTAAATTCCTATGTAGAAAAGAAATGGAACTGTTTGGGTTAACATATGAATGGGATGAGTGGGAACAAAGCTTCAACATCTTGGTTTCTTCCTAGGGCTTCTATCTATACCATTTTAAAACTCTGCTGGCCAACATTGGAGAAATGGTTAGGGTCTGTGAGTAAGCAATCGCCATCTGTGTTCTGGCCAATAGATTTTGGCTTTAAGGAAAGTCTTCATAGAATAGTAAATTTGAGAGGCAGGAAGAATAGTCTTTATTGAATACCTATTATGTACCTGACACTGTATATGTGCCTGACATTCACTAGGGTATTTAAAACTAACAGGTCTGTGTGGTAATGACAGATAGAAAGAGACTGGAGAATAGGAAGAACAGTAGCCTAAATCCTGAGTAAGATCTGTCCTTGAACAAGCCAGATGACCTACTTTAGACCTCTAAGTCCATGCCTCACAAATTCAGTGGTAAAGAAAGGCAGATCTAGGAATTCTTACTGTAATTTTACAGTAGCAGTTTGCTCAAAGTTGTAGCTCCTAAGTGGTAGGACCAGAATTGATACCATTGTCCTGTGTTCCAGGTCTCTTTGGTGTAAAACCTATCCCCCTTTCCTGGTGCATGGGGAGGGAGTGTAAGGTCAGGAGTTAACACGTGGGCTGGCACACCGGGTTACCTGGCTTCTGTTCCTCACTCCATCACTCTGGCTAGTCTTGAGAGCTTGCATGAACTACTCAGTCTCTGTGCGCCTCTTTCCTCAAAGGTAAACATGGAATTAATACTAACAGCATCTATCTCACAGGTCTGTTGCAGAGATTAAATGCTTTAATACATGGAATGGGCCTGGTGCACAATAAACCTTCAATAAACTGAGCTTTTATCACTACATGTTCTTATAACAAAGATGGAGTGTGGAGGCTGTTCCCCTGCCTGGTCCTTCAATAGGGCTAAAATCGAGATCTTGCTTCTTGGCCAGGGGTAAAAAGGAAGTGCTGATATTGAAGAAAGCCTTGCCCCTTCCAGTATTTTGCCTTGAAGTGGTCATCGAGAACTATATTATTTAATTCCTGAGAACTCTCAAGAGCAAATAGTGGGACGTGGTTGAGCTTATTCTTAAACTGATTAAAGGAAGCAAAACCATATGTCAAGAAGACAGGGCTCTAAAGGTAGGGTAACAAGCTCTATGTAACTGAAGCTAGACATTTCAGTTCTGATTAACTGAATTCATTGTAGTAGACACCCATGTCATTCAACTGAGAATGGACTGGAGTGAGTTCTACCTCTCAAGTAGACAGAAGAGAAGCTGCTTGATGATTTTTACTTACCCACTAGCTTTTGAAATACAGTGTTTTGCGGACTGTCTTTCAATGATAGTAAAAGTGCCTTCCCTTAGTATTATGCTGCATTATTTATGAAGTTTTAACATTTTCTATTTTTAACTGATTGAAGACTCCTTATTCTAAATGGAGATATAAGGAAAATACAGCACATGAAACCCATGTTAAATAAACAGTAATTCATTGTAAAATAATCCTCATCATAATTATAAAAGCACAGTAGAATCTAGCGATTAATCTATGGGACTAATCTATTTATTGAGTCATTACGATAACTCACTATTTTAAGTGTTGAGGATGCAATAGTGAGAAAGATTTTGTCAGCCATCAAAGAGTTTATAGCTTCGTAGGGGGAAAAAGATGTTGCAAATAACTACAGCGAGGTATAAGAAGCACCATAGTTAAATATACAAAGTGCTCCTGGGAAAACTTTTGAAAGCCTCACAAACTATGACTACAATGTAGATACATGTGGTCATTCTTAGAAGCTAGAAAAGAGAAGTATAACAGTGAACTCCCAATTATCCCTGTGTCAATGAGATACAAAGCAGGACTTAGCAACGCTGTTCGCTAACCCATTGTAAAACCTGCTGAGAACTCAGCTCTCCCTCTTGCTTCCCAGCCCTTTTCTGAATTGTGCTGCCAGTCCAGGAGAAGGGTGAGTTTTCTCCTCATAAGTTTGCTATTGGAGGCACATATGAATCATCCCCTTTTCCATTTGAAATACAAGCAAGTGGTCATTTCCATTAGCATGGAATATCAGCATGCTGGACAGCAGCCTTTATACATGATAAGCAACCCATAAACTGAGGTAGCTATTGTTATTGGGTGTGGAAGAAAACCGAGGCCATACGCATATGCTGAAAGAGATTGCATCAAGGAAAAAGGAATTGGTCCAATGTGGTCAAAGGGTCTTCCTCCTCCAAGCTACAAATGAAATCATCTAAGCACTACAGAATGATAGGTTCCTGAGAGCTTCAGATGGCAGAAAGGACCTGTACATGTGTATGTGTGTCCTTATTATATGTGTGTGGTTATACATGTGCATATATATATATATATATGTAAGCAAGTATATATGTTCATTTGTGTGTACAAATGAGTGTGTTTATAAATATGTGTGTATATGTGTGAATATATTTGAATATGTGTGTCGGACCAGAGAGACTGGAAACTCAGATTTATACTTCTCACAGGCTCTGGCTCTCCCTCCTACCCACTTCCACACCAGCATTACATCAAAGCAAAAAGGATGCTCTGCGATCGGAGGCCGCACTAGAAAGTTTGCAGCTCTCTGAGGACCATTCTACCTGGGAACCTCACTGGTTCCCTGCAGGACGGTGGGTCTTAGAGGTCAGCTGCGTCCCATGGGTCGGAAGGGACCGCTGCTGACACGCTAGGCTGAAGCCTGCAGCACCCCCTGCCCCCCCTCCCCCCACCCCTGCCGAGCCCCGCTGGGTTCCCAGGTCGTTCCTCGCCCGCAGCCGCCGGCTCTGCAGAAGCGGCCCGGCCCGGGCAGGCTCGGCAGCGGCGTGCACGGCCCGCGGGCAGCAGGCGGGAGGGGACGGAGCGGAGGGCGGGGGCGGCGGGAGGCCATGCCTCCAGCTGCGCAGGCGGCCGCACAGCTGGAGCCGCGGCAGTCACCTGCGCGGCGCCGTCGCCCTTGCGCTCCAGCTGCCCGGCCCATGGCCCGCGGGCTTTGCGGAGAGCGCGGGACGTAGGCGGGCGGCGGGTGTGGGCCGAGCCGGTATTTATAGCTGGATGACAGCAGCGGCGGCAGAGCCCTAGCTGGCGCGTCTCGCCGCGCTCCCCCGTGAGGCCGCCGGCGTGGCGGACGGCTGTGCTCCACCGCGTCTCCCGGCTGCAGGCGCCCCGAGCCCGCGGGGCCCCACCGGGTAAGTACGCAGCCGGGCGCTGGGCGCGCCTCCCGGCGGCGCGGTGCAGCCGCAGCGGCGCTCCCCCGGCCGGCCGCAGCCCGGCGGCTGCTCATCCCTGGCCGCGAATGCGGAAGCGGCCGCGCGCCCCGGCCCTGGCCCTGGCGCCTCCCCCCGTCCCCTCCCAGGATGGCTGGGCGAAGAGGCAGGGGAGCGCGGCCGGGAGGGGACAGACGCACCAGCCCCGGGGGCAAAGGGCACGGGAGACTGCTAGTGGGGAGGCTCCTGGTGGGGAACCCGCAAACTCCGGGGCGGCAGGGACGCCTCCAGAGCAGACCTTGAACTTTCCTCGCTTCGCTAATTCCTAGGATAGGAACTGAATAGGAGCCCTACTGAACGTGTTAAATTAACAGCTTGCAGTGCATGGGTGTTCTCGTTACAAACAATCAGAACATTTGAGGGTTTGGGTGTTTACTAACTTCATCATAACTAAATAAAGCTATTTGTTGATTACTATTTTCGGAAATACCACAGGCCCACAAGTGTTTGACCTACGTGGTAACACTTTGGCTGCCATTATTCATTCTACCAGCTGTGGAACAATAAACTCTGTGTGTGTGTGTAAGTGTGTAAGAGAGAGAGAGGTAAACATCACACGCTTGTTTCAGTATTGATGTATGGATATAAATCTCACGAACTAAAATAATTTTTTGAGTAAAAGTGTGTTGAATACACGTATTTCCCCCTACTTATAAATGATATATTGTTTAAAATTCATAAAGAACTTCTAGGAAGATTTCAGCGTTTTGTATTGTCTTCAGAAAAATGTTGCTCCAATTTATTGAATATAAAGAGTAATAGAATCCTTGTAAAAGCTATTTTGTTGTTGTTGTAAGGTATTGAATTTTTGCCATTCTCTTTATAACTCACAAAGGTAATTATGGATTTTAACATTGTGACTCAGGTATTTACTCCCCACCCTCATCCCACCTTTATTTAATCCTTGTGATGAGAAACAAGCACTTCTTTATTTTTAGTTGCTTCTTTAAACTGCCAATCATTAAAAAAATAATTTTAGCTATGAATCACTTTTATTTTATTCATTAACTATTACTTTGGTGTTGTATTTAGATGCTTTATCATAAAGAGATGACACTGAAAAGGAGGTCCAAACATTTTAAAATAATTCATTGATTATTTTTTAACTTCACAGCATATAGAGGTTCATAAATATTTTTTCATTTTAATGAAAAGTTGGCAATGAATTTGTTAGAAGATAACCCCAAGTCTACTTTGCGTTCATGTTCTCTGCTTTAAAAACTTGCATTGGTTCAATGCTCTATTATCCCAAGGACTGCAGGATAAAAACAAGGGAAGAATATCACTTAAAGGTTGAAGCAATGTGAAGGGAAAAGTCTAGGAAGTGATTTATGGATGTAATCTTCCAAATTAGCTGGGGTACCACAAATAACAATCCTGGTACTTATGCAGAGCCACTTATGGTGGTTTCATTGATTGACTTAAAAGGTTCTTTTTATTTAAAATGCTGTGTGGTCTCTTGTATTGGAGTAGAAGTGAGACATTCTGATTTTGTTTCTGTTATTACTGATACCTGTATTTTTAAAAACCTGTATTAAGCACTTGTATTATGTAAAATGCTATGTGTCATCTCCTCATGCCTGTCTTTTCATCTAACAACTCAAGGTAATATACTAAGACCTTTCCTTATCCCATTGCTGGTTCAGGCAGATATGTATTTGGTTAACCCCTTTCTGAGATTTCTCTTTTTAAAGACTTGTGTATCCCATTATCTAGATTCTGTTCTCTCTGAAATGGAATCTTCAGTGTTTTGTTTTGTTTTTTTCTTTACCCAAAGCTGGTCTGTTATTCAACCATCATCCATACATTTATTTTTTCATTTATTCATCCATCAGCAAATATTTATGGAGTGCCTAAGAGGTGCAAGCCATCAACTAATACTTCATTCTACTTCTTTTCAAATGGAACTTAATTTTGTACTTCATACTTCTCAATGTAGGAACCACCAAAGTAATTAAGAGTATTGACTTTGGGGTCAAATAGAGGTATTTCTGCCTGTTTCTGCCAGTTGGTATCTGTATGACCTTGGACAGACTATAACCTTTCTGAATCTCTGTTTTCTCACTGGCAAATCTAAAGGGTTGCCAGAAGCACTAATTGAGATGATGCATGAAAAGTGCTTGCCAAGAGCCCAACACATAAAAAGCACTCACAAATGTTAATTGTCACTATGTTGCCTATATCTGTTTCAACAGTGTTCATTTATGAAATGCAACCACCAATTTGGGAAGTGGCAATTCCATTCTGGATTTTGCCAGTCCATATCCATATCCGATCCATCAGTAAATCTTTTCAGTAATTCCTTTTAAATGTATCCAGGAGCTGATACATTTCCATCCATCAGGTAGAGTGACCCTTCTGAGATGTAAGTCAGCTTGTGCCACTCTCCTGCTTCCTATCTCACACAAAAGGAGAGTCCACTTACATATTGTAGCCTCCATGGCAGACCATGATTGTATGCTACCTTCCAGATTTCATCTCCATTCATCCTCCTATGTACCCACACCCTATCCAGTCACACTAGCCCCTTACTGTTCTTTAAGTGCATTAATCATGCACACAGCACAGGCCCTTGCAATTTTTTGTTCCCACTGTCTGCATCACTCTTTCCCCACATTTCTGTTTGCCTCCCTTTCTTCTTTCACGTTTCTGTTCAAATATCACCTTACAATGAGGCTTTTGTCAATTTCCCTTACTCTTGATACTTCCTGTTAACTTTCTCCTGCTTTAATTTTCTCCATCAACTGACAACTTTCTAAAATACCATGTTTTTAATTGTTCTCTGTTTAATGTCTGTTTCCCACAATGAAACTGTAAGATGCAAGGCAAGAAGGGCTGTTTTAGGCCTCACGCATAGGCCAGTGGCTGGCACACAAACAAATGATAAATGTTATTATAGAATTAACAAACCTGGACTTCACTTTCAGTATATGATTTTGGACAGGTAGCTCAAGCTTTCTGAACCTCAGTTTCAGTATTTGTAAAATAAGGATAATATTCATTCTTTACTTCATGGACATGCTATATTAAAATCCTTTAATTGTATGTGAGAATAACATTAAATCACTCAGTAAATTTAATATATAGTTGATAATATTTATGTGTTCATTTTTCATGGGAATGACCAAGAGTCATTTGTATTTTAGCAATGGTCTTCAGGGGAAGAAGTACTTGGAATTGACCAGGCATTTTACAAATGAAGTCTCCTTTAGTCCTCACTACAACCCTATAAGGAAAGTACTTACTGGTGAAGAAATGAAATCTTAGAGAGGTTGGGGATTTTTCCAAGGTCACAGAGCTAGTGAGTAGCAGAGTAAAGTAGAACTTGACCATATGCCTCCTACCTTCTGCCTTCTGAATAGCAAATGTTCCTGATTCCTTTGAGTCATTCTAATACCATACTAATGGTAGAATTTTGCCCACTAAAAACATTAAGCAGTACAAAATGATATAAATGTAAGCTATCATTTATTTTTTTTTAAAGATTATTTTATTGTTTTTTTTTAATGTATTTCTTTTTTTTTTAATTGTTAAATTTAATGGGGTGACATTGATTGGTAACAATTAGACAGCTTCCTGATGTACAAGTCCACATCACATCACCCATGCATCGCATTATGTGCCCACCACCCAGAATCAGCTCCCCTTCCATCACCATATATATTGGGGGTTTTTTTTGACACAGAGAGAAAGAGACAAAGATAGAGACTGAGAGAAACAGAGAGAAGGGCCCAGAGCATTTTCCATAGTTGTACATCATCAGTTTTAGACACAGTTTTATTCCACACAGGTGGGCAGGGTTGCGCAGAGCTAGGGGCTTCCTACATGGGAGGCACGCCCCCTTGAGCCAGGGGCCTAATGGAGTATAGAGGGGAAGGGGCGAGAACCAAACCAGGGGCTTCCCAAATTGGAAGCACACCCCAGTTCAGCATGTGGGTACGCATGGGCCAGGGCCGGGATTCAATCCTCGGTCCCCAGGACGGCAAAGCGAGCACATAACCCACTGAGCCATCCCGACTTCCCTTCATTTATCTTTTAAGAAAATAATATAAAATAATTTAAAACTCTGTTCTCCCTTTTTAACATATTATTTTAAAAGTGATTATATCCTAGGGATAAAAATGAAACAATTGTAACAAGTATTCCGTTATCTGCAGAGAATTTAACTAGGGTAGTTATTAATATCATACTACAACTAGGTAATTGAAGAGAATAGATTTTAACTTTGTTGTACTAATGTAGCCAAGAACTGTCTAAAATACAGCTGTGTGCATCACAAAGTGCATATCTCAAAAAATGAAGTACAGGAGGTATTTTTAAAAATTATTTTTTAAGAAATTGAATTCAAGGTACGAAAATAATGTTCACACTCTTGGCAGAGTACAGCCCTTTAATAAGAGCTAAGAGGGGTTACAGGTAAATGTTCAGACATAAATACCAAGAAGCTTCAAGACATTTGGAGAGATTCTTTACTTTTTAACTCTATAACAGAGCTCTGCAGTAATAATTTTCTGTTCATGTTACCTGGTTAGATATTATAGATGCCAAGACCCACATTAGCAGAGCTGTGCTTTGGATGTGGTTTACTTGGCTAGCAACAATGTTTCTTATATAGCAAACTTCATTTACTCATCAGGGACTTTTTCATATACATCTTTAATTTTTTTTTTATGTTAAGCGATACTTTCCATTTTAGTCCTGCTTATCATTATACACAAACTATTGCCTGAGCCAAGATCTGTTTTAAGAAAAATGGAATTTACACTCCTGAAGTACATGAGTGTTTTTATTTATTTGTAAATATCCTCACAAGAAAGGAATATGAGTACTCTGGTCCAGTCAAATGATTACAGCAATTATTAGTGCATTGATATTGCCCTGGTCAGGTACCTGATTATCTTTTACTTACACTGCTGGAGTTGCCTCTAAACTCGTCTCCCCGCTTTCATGGTGCCTCATACCAACAGAGAAATCTTTTCAAAACTCCACTTCAATCAATTGTATTGCTCTTCTGTTCTCAAACCATTGATTCCCTACTCTGTACTCAGTAAAATACAAAATAGCACTTTTGTATAATCTTCCTTCAAGTGGCTCCAAATTATCCTTCACTTTCACAAGATACTCCCAAGTACTCCGTGTTCCGGTTGCATAGAACTACAGATAGATATCTACACTTGTCCCAGACTCTCTCTTCTGTGCCTTTGTTCAAAGTATCTTCCCAACCTGAGTGTCCCTCTCTCCAATGTTTTCTTTGAATTTCTCTCCATTTTTAGCTTTTAGTCCAGGTGAAATATTGGCTTATAATAAAATGTGTGACATATCTAATGTCATATATAAATATTAGCACCTCTAATATCAAGTATAAATATTAGAACCTCTTCAGTCATGGAAACCATGTCTGAAGGTCTATGAATTATAAGACAGTATATGAGGTATAATGCTTCAGTCTGTAGTTACTAGTGTCTTCATCACCGCTGTTATGTGAAGAAGCATAGGCTTCCATGATATTAATAGTGGCATCTACTTAATGATGTCATTACTTACAAAGCAGTTAAATGGTGTGTCTAGTTCTCAGAGAATTCAGTGTTTTCTATAAGCATCATTGGAAAATCAGAGTGAAAATCAGTGATACATTGTCAAAGGACAATTAGATCAACTCAACTACTCACACTGATGCTCAAACAAGAAAATAAAAAATTGAGCAATCCTATAGTTTTTTCTGATCATGCTACAAAGGTTATTTTGAATAGTACTAATAAACTCATTCATCCTAGAAGTACTGTGAATCTTATATCAGATGGATTTGTTATCAGGAACTTTTTAACCAACACATAAATGGCAAGATTTTGGAATTTATGTCTTCATGTGGGGAAGGTATAGTGTAAAGTGTTGAAGCCAGGTGGCTTAGATTTGAATCCCGGCTCTGGCGTTGATTTGTTTTGTTCTTTGGTACAGGTTACTAAGTATCAATTTCATCCTTTGTAAAATAAGGTTTGTTTTTTTCCATTGGGCTGTTATGAAATTTAAATGAGATGTTTGTAAAGCTCATTAGCATAGTGTCTGGTATATAGTAAGTACTCCATAAGGGTTAACCTTATTAGTAATAGTGATAATAATGTAGAGCCTGGTGCTGGAATAAGATGATGCTGGGTGGGGCACATCATTGCTGTTACTGGACAGGCCATCATTGAAGTCTTTGGGCTTCTCTGTTTGTTCTTCTCTTCCCTTCATTGAAGCTAATGGCAGGTTGCTCTGCCTTCTTCTCTTCTTGCCTAAACATGAGAGGGCCTCCCTTCTGGAGTGTAGCACTCAGCTCATCCACTAGGTGTTTACTGATAGCTCACTATGAGTGTGGCCCTGTGCTGGGCCCTGGCAGTAAAAGTCCCCTCCCTGAAGACTTCATGATCTCGTGAGTGAGACAAACACATAAATAGATCACTTTACAATGATATGCTAACAGCCAAGATAAAAGCATATTTAATTAAGATAAAAGCTCATCCAGAATTGAATTTTAAAATAATTAAAAAAGGACTGCTGACTTTGTACATTGTGTAGCATACGTAGTTTGAACAACCTCGATTATAGATTAACATTGGCATCACCAGATGATGATATTGATCATACAGATGCTTCATGTGAGCTACACAAGTGAAAACAGTTTTGGTACTCGGGATATCAGATACCTGAGAAACTAGACAACAGGGCCCAGGTGACTAGGCAAACTGTTGGCAACCTTGTATTGAAATCAGGAAGTAAGGATCCACAGAGATCTTATTCAAGTTATGTATTATAGGTTTTTAAACTTGGGACCCCACAGAAAACATCACTTTAACTTTGGAGTATGAAGCAAGGATGAATACCAACCACACTTAGAATAAATAAAAAGACCAAACTGATCAATAACAGAGTCCTGTTGATTTGGCTGGTGTCTAAGTCACTGAATCTGTTAGTGCAAATTAAGAATAAACTATAAACATGATGGGAAAGGTCTTATTGAAAGAAGCAGTTCCAGCTCTGAGGTATATTAGAAAAATCAAGGGCTAAAAGTGGATTTGGATTCAAATGCTGGCTCTTCCACTTCCTGCATTTGTGACTTAAACATGCAGCAACTGCTCTGAGCCTTCATTTCGTCAGCTGTACCATGGGACTGGCAGTAGCATGCATAGTGTTGTGGTAGGAATGAAAATCTGCACTATGTAGCACTATTGTTTGATACTGTACTATAGTTCTCTCTCTTGATATAATATATACACCGGAGAGGAACAGCTGTCTCCAACATTTTTTTAAAATGTTCTAATTCAATTTGAGCATGCAGATATTACAAAGCCCACAAAACAAGATTCTGAAGTTAAAAATAACAAAATAAGTATCACATTTTGCCATGTATAATGCACATTTTTGGCCTAAATTTGTGAGGAAAAAAATAAGGATGTGTAATATACATGTGTAGTATAATTCCATATCTATATAAATGTTTTTAAGTCTTTTATTTATGCTTATGAGCTAAAAATGTGACTCTAGAAAGCAATAATGATATCCCTATGCAAAATAATATCCTGGAGTACAATAATCGCCTTGACTCAGGCCCCAGCTCATCCAGGGTTGTGCCCGCTTCAGCCTCGCATGCCTCCATGCTTGTCAGCTCTCAGATTCCAACCCATCCAGGGCTGCATTTCAGCATGTGTTCCCAGGCTCCCAGCTCACTCCCTCTGCCAGGCTCTGGGTTGCGATCTGTGACCATGTCTGTCCCTGTTCCTTCTCTCCTGATCATCTCCCCTTCTCTGCCCTTGTATCTGTTGTTGTGTTTTGTAATTGTTACATAAAATTTCTTGTACCACAATACTTTAAAAAACACATGTTAGTGGAAGCTGGGATAACTCAGTGGCTGAGCACTTACTTACCTAGCAATCGTAAGGCCCAGGGTTCGATTCCTGGCCCCGGCCCTTGCAACCCCATATGCTGAACCACAGTGCACCTGATAACCACTAAGTTGCCTCCATGGTGAAGGTTCTCAGCTCCCATCCAGGAGGACCCCAGTTTAATTCCTGCCCCATGTGGCCCCACATCCATCTGTGTGGAATGAAAACATGTCACAACTAATGATGTACAACTATGGAGACTGTTCTGGGCCCTCCCCCCTTCTCTCTCTCTCACTTTCTCTCAGAACAATAAATCTTTAAAAAAAAAAAGCTAAAATTTCTTTATAATACAAAAAAAGTATGTAAATGTAAACAAATAAAAATTTGAATTAAAAATTAAAACAGAAGATTTTTTTCCTGTAAATTTGGGCCAAATACGTGGGAGCGCAATATACACAGGAGCACATTTTACATGGCAACACATGGTATATGCCAACCCTCCACAAAGCGTTTATTAAAAAAAGAATCAAGGTCATATGTATTTAGTGTTCTAAATTCTGCTACCTTGATTGTATATAGGAAGGGGCAAGGGAGGTACTGGTGCAACACCAGAATTCCTTACTCGTAGAGAAACAACATAGAGACCTGTTATAGCAGCTTCTTAAATGGTATTTCTATCCTGTTCTGGTGGCATGTAGGTACCACTTCTGCTTCAAACACAATGGCTTTGAGATGATTTATGTGTATTTCCTTGTGTTGTTCTTTGGGCATTTCCAAAGGTGTTGCACAAAACTGGGTTGATAATTGACTCATCCTGGCATCCTTACAGATTGAATGTCATGAAAACACATGATGTTCATTTTTGTTCTTCTTTTTCTTTTTATTGTTAAATGTATTAGAGTGACATTGGCTAGTAAAAATTACATAGGTCCCAGGTGTACAATCCTATAGTACTTTGTCTATGTGTTACAATATGTGTTCACCACCCTGAATCAGTTTTCTTTCCATCACTGTATGTTTAGCTCCCTGTCCCTCCTCTCCTACCCCTTGATGTGAGAACCACACAGATCTCTGCTACTATACTGGTTGAGGAACTGCACATTAAAAGAAAGAAAGAAAGAAAGAAAAGCACAACTTTCAGTAGACACCATTCCCAAGTGTGTGAGTTATAGCCCCTGAGGCCAGATATTTCAGAGTATTCATGTAGAGCATAAGGGACTTGAAATTACTATGAATCTGAGGCACAGTGACTGTTTGTTTTTCTGAATTTTATTGTCAGCCCTTTTGTGTGTTTGTGTTGCTTTGCTGAAATGCTTAGGACAAGTCTTCATTAACGGCTTTCATTGATATTCATCAGCCTAGAATATTGAACTGGGATTTGGGAGCCTTGGAGCCTATGCTCAGATCTTCCATTGACTTAGAGTTCTCAATACTTCAGGCTTGTGGTTTAATCTTTGTATTTATATTTTTCCCTATGTTATAGAAGTATACATGACAGAGTCAATGTAATCAACTGTAGAGGGGAATGTATCTCAGCAGGTGTTCAAGGTATGCCATCCCTTGGGGCTGGGTTTTTAGCTCTGTCTCAGGCAGGGAAAATGCCTGGAGCTGATCTGGCTACCTGCAGGGGGTGGAGATCAGGACCTGGGATCAGACTTCAGAGAACTCTGCTGCTCGGTGACTTTGACATAATCTATGTGAGCCTCAGTTCCCTGCCTGTAAAAGAAGTGATGACATTGTTTCAGGGGTTTATCACAAAAATGAAATAATAATGTATGCAGTACCCAGCACAGAGGATGGATATCAGTTTTGTAAGGGTCCTTTTCTGTCTCCATTCTAAATAGATTGAGAAAGAAGAATAGAGAATTAGTAGATTGTGGTGAAATTTTGCCCTTATTATTATTATTTTTATCCTAGATTTAATCAGTTTGATTATTGGAAAAGAAAAATGAGAGAGAGGTATAGCTTAGTCTGAGCACCAAATGGACTCACCAAAACTGAGCCCTTAGAATTAGACTTAATCCCCTAGTCCCAACCCTGGAGGACCTAGGCAGGCTGTATTCTTCATGTGCAAGCTGGCTCCCAGAAGAAAAAGAGAGGAGCTGAGCAGGCCTCTGGACGTGGGGTCTGGAAGTCAGCATTTTAAAAAAGCTTCTATACTTCCAAAGCAAATCTAGGTTAGGAACCACCACTGTAGGCATGTTACCTATTTTTCAACACCACTGTGCCTTTGCATATGCCTAGAAGGAGCATCCTTGTCTTCCTTACTTGGGGAAAATAATCCTACTAACTTTCCCATCTCAAATTCGAGTATCTTCTCCTCTGTGAAATCTTTGCCCTTTTTTTTCACTTCCCACAAGCAGAGTTGCCCAATCTCTCTTGGGTACAGCTATTCTGCCACAGAACTTGGCTATTCCATAAACTGTACTCTGTGTTGAAGTTATTTGGCAACTAGACCATGAACATTTTTATAAAAGTCCAAACACATATGTACATTTGTCAGTGTTTAGAAAAGATCTGAAATTATTAAAGATCTACCAAATTATTAAGGAATGTTAACCCTGGAGAGAGGGATTTGGGGAGAGGAAGAGGATTATTTTATAATATTTTCTCACTTTACTTCAACATTGCTTTAATTTTTAAATGAGACTGTGATATTATGATATGAAAATAATTTAAGAGAGGAAAAGTATTGCATTGTTGGTTTTTTTTCTCTCTGCATTTCCTCCTGAGATGACTCTACAGGTCATCTTGGTCATCCGAATTTTGGGCAGTGTTTTTCCCTCTTGTGTTTCTCCCTCTCCCCCTATTTTTTTGTTCTTCTTCTTTCCTAAATCCTCTTATGATCATAGGTATGATTAGATGATGGAAAAGGGACAATATTTACTTTCCTCAATCTCAGTCTTGTCTTGATGCCATAAGTGGGGACAGGTGTCATCTTTCCCAAATACCTCTTCGTTGAGTCGTTATATATATAGACAGATAACAAGAAGAGTGAGAGGCCATTTGTTTTTCTACTCTAACCCTATGTATCTTTTCTTATACAGGTAAACTACGGAATTGAAGTTTTGAAGGATGGGTAAAGACTTTCGTTATTATTTCCAGCATCCCTGGTCTCGCCTAATTGTGGCTTACTTGGTCATCTTCTTTAACTTCTTAATATTTGCGGAGGACCCAGTTTCTCATAGCCAAACAGAAGCCAATGTTATTGTGGTTGGAAACTGCTTTTCATTTGTAACAAATAAATACCCTAGAGAAGTTGGCTGGAGGCTTCTGAAGGTGCTTCTATGGCTACTTGCTATTCTCACAGGACTCATTGCTGGCAAATTTCTGTTCCATCAGCGTTTGTTTGGTAAGTACCCATGAAATATAATGTTGATAATTTTTCAATTTCTACTCTTCAAGTTAGAGCTTTGTTATTTTCCAAATGCCAAATTTAAGATGCATCAGTTTGCCCTTCAGCCTTAATTTTTAATGCACTATTGTAGTTAGGGTATTCTACTGTTCTCCATTTAATGGTTTATTTTGCTAAGAAAAATTAACATGAAGTAGAATTAGTGCCAAACTTTATTTCAAAAAATGGCATTAGAACTAAAATGAATGTATGTTAATCTTATTTAGTGAAGACATGAATATAGCCCTTTTCTCATAAACAGTACCTAAATATAGTGTCACAAACAGATCAGAATTGGCTTTATGATGTTTATGTTGAGCCTATTCAACCACAGAACCCTATATTAGTAAGGAATTTCTTGGTAATAAGCAACAGAAAATGAGACTAAATTAGTTTAAGGTAAAAATACAATTTACTATAAGGATATTGGGATATTTCAGAGAACAAGGATAGAATTAATTTTAATAATTAGGATTAATGGAGCCAGGGGATTGAATTCTATTGGGATGTTCTTTGTCTTGACTTCTGTATCATATCTTTATTCTTTATTCACACTGAAGATTGTTTTATATCAACACAGAAAGGCTGGCTTGACTCTCTGGATTCCCGAGTTTAAACTCTCAAGGAAGAGACTGAAGTTGACTCAGTTTGGCTATGGTTTCCATCTCTGGTCTAATTAACTTTGGTCAGCAGATGGGTGCTATTTATCCAACAAATACTCATTGATCATTTATTATGAGTTCATGCCAGGCACTATTGTAGATAGTGAACTGAAAAGGCAAGTCTAGAAGTTTGGTTAGAAACTTACATATACATTCTTTTAAATCTCTACTTACTCCTCAAACTATTGCCATCTGGTTCTATTACATAAATATCTAAAATGTTCATATTTTATATTTATTATACATGTACATGGTTTCCAGAAATTTGATGAGGAAATAGAAGAAGGAAATTGGAAGTATAATAGCTAAAAGTGGGAGAAGAACCAAGGGTAGTTTCTGTTTTGGGTAGTGATGGTTTTATTTGTGGAGTTGAATTGATTGATATGCTTGTTATTGTGGGGGGAGGAGCTAGATTAAAGTGTAGGTGAAAATATAGAAGAAAGACAGCATATCTGAAGGTTTCTTTCATTTGTGACTTAGGACACATGTAGAAATAGTGGACTTTGAGAGGACAGAAGGAGAGATCCTGGTTCCTCAGAAATAGTCATAAGTAAGATAAAGGTTGGTTCTCTAATAGGTATGATTGAAGTGGAAAAGTAGAGAGGTGTGTGCTACCATCTAGTGATCTCTTTTTCACTATGGAGAAGGAAGAGCTAAAGGTAAAGATAGAAAGGTTGGATGACACAAAGGGTATAAGAAAGTGATTAAGGTTTAGAGCAGTGAACTGAGGGAGTATGGAAGCAAACAAGACTAGGGACAAATGAAAGGGTTACTGATAATCACTGAGGGATATTGAGGTCAGTTCCTATAAATTTGAATGCCACCAATCTGAACTGTTGAATGGTTTACTCTATGAGAGCTCAGTCACCTAGAAAAGAATTTGAGAGTGATTCATCTGGATGATTCATCTGGGTGATTCATCTGGGTGGGGACAGCTCAGGCTTGCTGTATTTGAAATAAAGGATGAGAAGTACATGGAGGGTCCTAATAATATACCCCTTGTGTTATTATTTGTTTAATCTGGCTGGATATGGGAAGGAGGTGAGGAAGATGATGACCTGGGAGGAATGGGCATGGGCTTGAGATTTGGAAGAAACTAGACAGGTGTAATGGTAGTAAGAAAAGGGAAAGGACTGATGAGTGTGGTTAGATGACATGTTTTAACAGACGTACAGCCATTGTTTAGTGGCAATTCCCAACTAAGGTGTGGTCTTTAGAAAGTGGATGCTAAAGTGGAGAGAAATTGTGGTCACTGCATAGAAGATATCTAGGAACTGAATGTTAGCTGGGCCATCCACAAACAAAACATTAAATAAGCATGGTGTCCTGCATAGTAATCATATGGATAGAAGTCATTAAATGTAGGGGTGGAGTGGGAGGAGAGGTTCAGTGTCCAAAAATGGGTGGAAGGTGCTGGACAGACAAAACAATAGGTACCATCACAAGCAATGATTGGATATGTTTGTAACCCATTTACTCAGTGTAGAAAGTCAAGGTAAACTTAGACCAAAATATTCAGTTTGGAGTAAAGCTTTCTGCCTGTTTTAAAGACTGATTGAGACTCATATGATCAAGGTTATAGTATTCATAATAAGGGCAGGTTGTATGATTTTATAATTGCCGCATTTTGTTAAGTGATTTTATTGCAGTCTTACCTCTCACTCTAAAATCACATTTCAATCATAGCTTATTTTTTAATTTCCCTGTTGGTATAAATAATTCAGCCCTGAAAAATTACTCTAGATTTCAAGTGCTATATTGAGTAGAACTTATTTTAAAATAGTGCAAAAGTGTGTCTTATTATTTATTTATTTATTTATTTTTGCTTACTATAGGAAATAGTCTATAGTAATCTTGATCATTTCTGTTAGTAGTGGTAGCTTTATCAGTTCTATTAGGCAATATGGCAATTTTCTTTTTTTCTTCCTAAAAAGTCTATGAAATTATATTGAGTATTAGAGAAAGAACGAGAACCTTCGGCAAATCTTGGTGATACATGGATAACTGGGATTTTGACTCAATTTTCTGATGAATTTGAAATATTTCTTCATCTCCCTTCATTTTCCTTTATGGCCATTGTTTCTTCCTTTATTCCCAAGCTTTTGATCATTTACTTCTAATAGTTCTCTCCTCCTCAATTTATTTTTGATTTTGCTATTGGAATAATTTTCCTACATGGCTAAATGGCTCCTATCACTTATAGAATAAAATTCTCTTTGATTGGTATCCAAAGCTTATTATGATCTACTCCTGCCAGACTTTAAATCTGATTTGTGATATTCCACAATGTGCAGAATTATTTGCTGGTCCTCCAACATGTGGGGGAAGGAGTTAGATTAAAGTGTAGATAAAGATTTAGAAGAGAGCATTCTGAAGGTTTCTTTGGTCTGTGACTTAGGACACATGTAGAAATAGTGGCCTTAGTGCAGAGGGCCCCAACCCCTGAGCCATGGACCGGTACCAGTCCGTGGCCTGTTAGGAACCAGGCCACACAGCAGGAGGTGAATGGCTGGTCAGCTAGCAAAGCTTCATCTGTATTTACAGCTGCTCCCATCGCTTGCATTGCCACCTGAGCTCCGCCTTCTGTCATGTCAGTGATGGCAGTAGATTCTCATAGGAGCGTGAAGCCTATTGTGAACTGTACATGTGAGGGATCTGGGTTGCGCACTCCTTATAAAAATCTAATACCTGATGATTTGAGGTGGAGCTTCAGTGGTGATGCTGGAGAGTGGCTGCAAATACAAATTAACATTAGCCAAGAGGGTTGACTGCACAGACACCATATTAAATGAATTGCTTGCAGACTCATATCAGGACCCTATAAGTCAGTGGTGATAGTTAAGCTATGTCTGGCACTTGAATCATCCTGAAATCACACCCTCCATCTCTGGCTCTTGTCCCCTTCCCGCACCATCCTTGGAAAAATTGTCTTCTACCGGCCCCTGGTGCCAAAATAGTTGGGGATCACTGCTCTAGAGAATACAGGAAGACAGACTCCAGTTCCTCAGAAATAGTTTCTCATATTCTTTCATGTCTCTGTATCTTTGCATGTGTGCCTTCTCATACCCATCATGCTCATCCTCTCCTTGTTAAGTTGGCTAATTTCTCTTTTTCCTTCACATCCAAGTTCAAGCATTATCTCCTCTGTGCTGCTTTCTCTAACTCACTCCTGTCTTTTGTCTTCCCTCTGGCCTTCACTGTGTTCACTTGTGCCAAAGAGAGTACATCAGGGTACTCTAGAGCTGATAGCTATGCAACATTTTGGAAAAGAATCCAAAATTTAATGCAAGAATAAAGATTATTCTTATTGGCTTGGAATGTAATAAATATTTCCACCTTTGTTCCCAAGTAACTAGTACTTATACATAATTCATTTTTAATGGTTATATTTAAACCTTAAACAATTTATAAAGTTTGTGATCAATGATGGTGATGGTAATGATGGTGTATGCATGTTGAGAGTAGGGGATTGTTAGTTACAAGCTCAAACACTTTTGTTATAGAAATTGGAATGGTTTACAAAATATTCAGAATTATTTTATGAGGTTAATTAAACAGTATTTTTGTAATTGTGTTATGAAATTCCAAGTAAAAATATTAAATAGAATGCCACTTGCCCTTTTGTTGCCCCTGTTATTTCATTAATGTTTGAGTCTTCCCTCATTTATTTTACTGTGGAAAGTCTATTCTTAATAGACTCCAAAAGAACAACACAATATTGTCAATTTAAATCATGCATGAGGTAGAGTGAGTATTTCTGTGAGTGCATGATTTAATTCAGTTCATTGGTTATAAGTTTTATCTCTTAATGAAACATAAATATTACATTTTGTGGCTATTTTAGTTAGGAACATGAAACCCATTCATGGTTTATAATTTGCAGTGGGAATTGTTCCATAGAAAAATGGTGACTCTTACAAATTGGAAATTGCATGTTATCAGAGACACAAATGATTAAGTGCATTTTAACTGATTTCCTTCTCACCTTCGCTGTGTGAATGGAATAGCATGAGCTGGTTTTCCTACATACTAGCACTGACCTTATGATTTCAGAGTGGTCACAAATCTCAAATTTTCCAAATGTGGAAAATAATTCAGGAGCACATGTGAAATCAGAAGTGATATATTTTATAAAATCTTTAGACTTAATACTGAATCTTGTTGAGGTAAGTATTATATTAGGATATATGAAAATTCTATTCCAGTGGAATGTCAGTTGATACATTTCCAATGCCTCTTTTCCATTTGTTTGGAAGATTTCATTAAAAAATAAGCATGTGTTCAAAAAATGTACCTTAGCCTTTGGAGGATTATCCACTGGAGAATCCATGAATAGAGAAAATAAAAAACTACTGTGCTAATGATAAGACTTATATACAAAGAAGAATTTAATTTCTTGAGCTTATTCAAAACAATATTTTTATTTCAAAAAGGAATTGAAATGATTTTATAACAACATATATGCTTAATACAATAAGAATAGAAAATGAGGTCCACAAAAAAGAGGGAACATCAAATTTATTTAATTTTGTTACCTTCTTGGTTTTGAGCTTCCTTGGAGCCTGGATTAAAACTGAATGGTGATATATTACATACCTTTGAATATCAGAAATAATAAGAATTGCAAGTTCTACAGGGGAAATTTTTTGTGCTAAATTCTAGAATTTCCTTGACCTAATTTCTTATAAAGTATTTTTTTTTCTTTGCTTTGTGTAGGAGACACTGACTGGTGAAATGGGAAATGCAGAAATAGATTACATACTCTTGTATCTTACTGCAAACTTTCACAAAAGTTTAGAGTATAACTTCTGAGCGTAAAAGCAATTCTGTGATGATTTTAGTCCCTGAAAGTAATTCTATGAAGGACAAAGTGATCAAGGTCTAAGTAATGTCTTCTGATTGACTTTATCCAAGGATGGATCTTAGAGAACATCATGGTTGCAATGAAGGTGTTTATCCAACCAACTGCTCCTGTAATTCATCTTCCCTTTTTATTCCCCTAACATATGGAGGGAGCCACTATTAGTTGCAGTTTTCTTTTTAACATGGATGGAGGACAGGCCAGCTCAGGCATAAATTATGAAAATGATTGTGAACTTTTTTTTTTTTTAAGATTTGTTTTATTGATTTTTGACAGAAACAGAGACAGAGAGATACAGAGAGAAGGGGGAGGGCCCAGAGCAGTCTCCACAGTCGACATTAGTTTTCCATATAGTTTCATGCCACAGGTGGGCACAGGGCTGCTCAGGGCAGGAACTGGGCAGGGAGCCTCCCACATAGGTCCCGGCAAGACCTGAACTGGGGGCACTCCTCAGTTCAGCATGTGGGTTCGCCTGGGCCGGGGCCAGGATTCGATCCTCGGTCCCCAGGGCTTCGAAGTGAGCGCTTAACCCGCTGAGCCATCCCAGCTTTCCTGTGAACTTCTTAATACTGCATATTTTTTTCAAAATACATAGTCATATGTAATTATTTATATAATATTTTTATTAATTTCTGGTTTCCTAGCCATACCATAAGCCTCATGAGGGAAGGGACTATGTTGTATTGCTTATCATTTAATCCTCAGTGCCTAAAGCAATGACAGGAACACAGTAGTATTTGATAAATTTGACTGAAAAAATAAATTAATGTTTCTTTGTTTATCTCATGTTTTCTTTGCCAATGTTAATGTTACTTTTTTATTGTAAGCTATAGAAGGGTATTCATTAGTTTATTCATAAAATATGAGGCATGGTCTCTGCTCTTGAGGAATTTAAAATCTGGTTAAAGAGACAAATACACATGCATGAAAAATTAAATTACCCTGATAATACAAAGAAGTGCCTATCAAGTATCAAATGAATAGTACAGACTGTGAGAGCTGAGGGAATTCAAGAAGGGAGATCATGGTGGGCCAGAAAAGCAAAAGAAAACTTTGCTGCCAATGTAGGATCTAAGTTGAGTCTCAAGCATGCGTGGGACATAAAATAGTCAGATATGATACAATGAATTCATTACAAGTTTTAAATCATGGGGTAGATGGTGTGAGCTGAAGAGTTGAGACCAACTTAGCCTTTTTTTGGAGTGAGGAAAAACTGAGGAGGTCATGCTCATTTTGACTTAAGTGAAAGGTTTGCTAAGAAAGAGCAGGAGACACAGTAGAAAGGTAGGTTGAGTTTAAATTTTTTGATCTTTCAATTCCAGTTTCATACTTTGGACTTTATCTCTTCCTTCCACTGTGGTATTTAAATCAAGGAACATCTTTGAACAAGATGAGAGATGATGACAAGATTAATTTTGAAACAGAATCTAGTAGGAATTGGAGAGGGTTAGATTAGGGGAATAGAAAGGAAATAGGAAAATATTTTTGAAGTCCCGTTCAGTCATTCAAGTTTGATATTGTTTGGGCCAGTCTGAAATAGGACTGGGACAGTGGGTAGTGGAATGGGGATAATTGGAACCCTGTGAAGCTTCAACTGAAGGGATATGAGGAGATGAGAATAAGAGTGAAAATTGCAGGTAAATAGGAAGACTGGGCTGGGTGACTAAGGGAATGATTATCTAATTGAAAAGGTAGAGAAAGTCATTAGGAGAAACTAGTTAGAGAAGATAATGAATTCAGGAAATGAGGGGTTCAGGTAATGAGAATGTAGGTGCTGGCCCATTTACCTTGAATAGTGCTCAGAACAGCGCAGTATAGGTTTACGAAACCTAATCTAGGTCCACTATTTCTTATCCAAACCAAGAAACTAGATATGTTTCAGAACTCAGTGCATGTGCCTCTATTTAGTAGCACATCCAGTGGGGTTGAGGAAACACTCCACCGTCAAACACATTAATATACCTGTATCTGTGTGTATATGTTATAAATGAAGACTATAAATAGTTTCAAATCAGTTCATGTTAGGTTTTGCTGCCGAACAAATTCAGCTTTGGTCTGATCTTGACAACAAATCAGTTACGAAGATTAGAGTCTTTTGGATTTTAGAATTACAGGATAATGGACCTATGCTTGACTATAAGCAACATTTCATATACATATTTGGTTTTCCCAACATATCGAGCTGCATAGAGATCATTATTATGTTTTAGAAACCTGTCATTGAAAAAAAAGCTAGATTGACAACTAGGCATCTATAAAAGACTACATGTTGAAAGTGTATTTTTATGCTTGTATTATGCAAAATATTAAGGAGTTTGCTATTTTCTGTGTACTTATGTTTGTTTTAGTTTTAAACAAGAAATTCTGAATAAAGTGTTTGCAATACATCCTGAAATTTGAGAATACAAATTCTAAGATTTTTTTATATTTTAACAAAAGGCTGTTTCCCATAAAATACTAAGTAACTCAACAATGTTTTGTCATTTAATGTACTTAACAAAGCTGAATGCTTGTTTGTTTTCTATTGTCTTAGCTTATGTCTAGCTTGAATTTTTTTTCTTTGTGTTTGAGCTACACATATGACTTTATCATTTCAAAACAGAAAAGATTCAGACATTCTTGGAAGTGTGGGCATATTAGTCATGGTGATAGGGACACCAAAGCACAAATAAACAGATCTAATCATATATATTTAGGAAGCAAAATCATTATTTTAATGCAGTGATAAGAGTATGTTATGACTTCTTTTGTGTTGAGATTTGAGTAGCTGAATAATATAAATGACCCTTAAGTTTATCCTGAGGGTTGATAATCAATTTTAAAAATGCATATTTGTAACTCAGGGTGATTCCTAACAATTAAATACTTTGAAAATTGTACAATCAAGGTGATAAGGACTTTATTTTGAAGGAATTACTTGAACAAATGCTATATATGTAGCCAAATCTACTTGGACTATCTACAGTTTTAAATTTTGTTCTCTGGAAATACAGTATTTGATACTCACAATATATTATTTCAATGTTTATCACCATTTTTATTTTCAACCAGTGTATATTGAGTGCCAGAATCTTCATTGTACTTGACACTTAAATTGTGAACATATAATTTCTTCTTGTAGAGGAAAATAATTTTATAGTCAGAAGTGATTACAGGGGTGCCAGGATAACTCAACAGGCTGAGTGCTTTCCTTGCAACCATGAGGTCTGGGGATCGAATCCTGGCCCCAGTCTATGCAAACCCATATGCTGAACTGCAGCACAACTGCTAACCACCAGGATGACAGCAAAGGTTCTCACCTCCCATGAGGGAAGTTCCCAGTTTGGTTCCTGGCCTGTGCAGCCCCACATCCACCTGTGTAGAATGAAACTATTGCAACTAATGATGTACAATTATAGAGACTGATATGGGCCCTCCCCCTTCTCTCTCTCTCTCTCTCTCTCTCTCTCTCTCTCTCTCTCTCTCACACACACACACACACACACACACACCTTCTCTCAAACAATAAAATACATCTTAAAAAAATAAAACATATCTTTGAAAAAATAAAATAAAACAAAACAACAACAATAAAAAAGAAGTGACTACAGAGTTCAAGTTAGAGAAAAATGTTATTCCAGTGCTTGGAGTGGCTTTTAACATAGAGAAAAAAAGTGAAGATTTTGATATGAAAGGTTAGGAAGGTAAGATAGAAAATGATTTATACTTAGCATTAAAATAATCCCCAAGAAACACCCCTCTTCATAGAGAAAGTTGATGTCTCTGAGTTATTGAACTTGGTAGTCCTTTACAAAAACAAACAAAAACTTATCCTATTACTTTAATATTCTCTCTCATAGAGCAGGGAAGGAAATTGAGACTGGAAATCCCAAGTATATGGCTGTTTCCACCCACACCTGCTGATTAGGGGACTTCATTAGTTTGCAGTGCAAGTTGTGCATCTATTAGCACTAAAGGGCAGTCAGCTGAAACATTCAGTATGATAGGATCATCTGGCTGCCCTAGTTCCTACAGGACAGAGGATACAAACACTATGAAAGGATATCTCAAGGACTTCAGAAAACTGAGGTTAGAACTTTGCAATTAAGCAGTTATTAACCAGGTACATTTCCAGCTTCTTTTTGCTGTACTTGATAGAGATGAGTCATTCTGCAGCCAAGGCACATTTTTCTTACCAAGTCCAATCATGGCCTCCGTCCCTCATTTCTTGTCTATGGGAGGTAATGGGAGACAGTTCTTCAGAAAGCAACAATCAAATGGGATTGCAGTACACTGTGCTGAGAGAAGCCACTTGGCTGATGAGTGAATGATAAGTGGGCAGGGTAGAAGCAGACTGACAGCTAGTTAAACAATATAGAGGAAAATAGGAAGTGAAGAGTACTTGGTTAGTTGAGTCTTTTTTTAAGATTTATTTTATTGTTTGAGAGAAGAAGAGGAAGAAGAAGAGAGTGAGAGATAGATAGATAGATAGATAGATAGATAGATAGATAGATAGATAGATAGATAGATAGATAGAGAAGGGGTAAGGCCCAGAACAGTCTTCATAGTTGTGCATCATTAGTTAGGGAACTGCTGAGCTATCCCAGCATCCCCGATCAGTTGAGTCTTCAAAACCACATTGATGGACATTCTGTTTGTTTGTTGTTCAGATAACAAAGTAAATAGTCAGAGGCAGAAGAGGGATGGGATTTAAGAGGACACTGACAAAAGTTTTCTATAGTTTTTTAAAATTAATTCCTATAACTAGGATAATTTCTTGAATGAGTTTACTGTGCTGCTTGGGAGGTATGAGAAATTAACTTTTGGCATCTTTGGGAGATCTAAGTCCAAAGGGTAAGTGCTGATAGGAGGGAGAATGGAGGAGTGTTCTGATATGGTAGCTATGTGGCTGTGCAGGATTCTGGATAGAAAGGGGAAGGCCATTAGAAGACCTAGGGGTCTACAGGAGATTAGGCTGGAATGAGGCATACATAGCCTCTCCAATGACAAATTTCAGTCGCTTTCCAGTGGTAGCTATGAAACTGTGTAGTTGATTTAGAATATCAGTGGTAGTCAAAGCAGTTCTGTTGTTTTGATTTGTATTTTTATCATGGTCATGACCCAGACTTATTGTTAATGGGTAAACAGAAATGTACAGGGTTGATTTCCCTGGCTCCAAGGTCACAACAATAGCCAGCATTAAAATTGGAATGCAAACTGAAGCCTCCTGATTCCCAGACAGGTGTCTTTTCAGGCATCCCAGATGGTGTACTGGCAGCCAGGAAGCCTTGTCTGCCTCGGGGCTGGGTTGTGCTAGGCCACTCCTTACAGCTTTGCTCCACTTTGTGCTTGGGGAATCTTTTCTGGCACCCCCCTCCTGCCTGACCAGCCCTCTCTTTTGAGTAAAGAAAGTCATTTAGTTGACCCTACTAGAATCTGTACAGTTCCAGAACAAAGCCTGTCATTGCTGCTGATCCAGAATCTCTCCACACAGTGCTTCCTGCCCCTGCAGCCATCAGTACCCTTACATTCCGTGTTGGGCTGTGTTTCTCTTGACTCAAGAGAAATGTGATTGCACATCAAGATTTCCCTGGACTAGTCCATGCTTGTTATAACACTTAGTGTGTCCTTGAGGGTTTGCCCATTCACATGAGTAGACCAGCTAATAGAAGACCAGGGAATATACAGACTCAAGAGGGCGAGTTTGAACTTACCCTCCTACTGCCCAGGGAAATTAATGTTTATATTGTAAACTTTTAAAGTTCCTATTTTCCTGCTGCCTCGGCATCCCTGCAAAATAGGCTGTGAGCACTCCGCCCAGTTGACCGGGTTTACCAAGGGGAAAGGGGAGCTGCAAAGCAAATTGTGGAGGGTCTTGAATTTCAGGTTCAGGAGCTAAATTTTCTGAAAACAGTAGGAAGCCATGGAGTATGTCCCTCCTTTTAAAATTTTAAAGTACAAAAGTGGTACAAGCTTGTTGTTAAAATCCCAAAGTATGGGAAATCAAAGAAGAAAATTAAGTTTTTGATCACAAGAATCACAAAATGAAAAGAAAGTTTCTTTCATTTTGAACAGTGTCTCTGCTCTGTGCTTCTCCCTCATCCATGCCAGCAGCGCCAGCTCTGTAATGGTATTTTTAGCAGTGGAGGTGGGGAAGGTGTTCCCAAAGGTTGTAATTGTGGGGGAGTCATAATTGTTTGTTGTTAAAGTTCTGAGACTCAGATTACCCCCTCCCACCACCACCACCACCACCACCACCACCACCACAGAGTAAGAACAGCATGTTTCTCTTCCTAGGGATGAATAGATGTTCTGTCAATATGAGGCCAGGTTGTGAAGATGGGAGTTCATAGCCCCTCCCAGTTTTTTCCCTATTAGGACCCCAGCATGAGTCTGTTAGTTCACCTACCTGAGAAATGACCTTTTCCATTTATTCCTAGGTTGTTCTCCTGCTTCTGTTTAGAGCCTAAGAAGATTACTGGACTCGATCCCCTCCACTGAATTTTGTAAACACAAGCACTTAACAATCCAGGTTTGAAACAGGACAGGGAATTTATTTAATAGCTGAATTCTAGATGGCAAATCAAATTGAATATGAAAGAAGAATATTTTTACTCTTTTTCAGAAAACTGTCAGCAGTGGGTGGAGGGAGATATTCATTGAGCAAGAGTAGATATTTTATACTTAGAAATACTACAGGTAAGGTTAATAAAACATGTTAGGCAGTCATTCAAGAGGCATTTCTAGAGTGCCTGTTATATGCGAGGCCCAGTTCTAGAAATTGAGGCTACAGCAATGAATAAAAATAAAAACAACCCCAATAAATTTAACAATTAAAAAAACTAAAAACAACGAAACACTCAGGGTTATTTTTCTCATATGTTGTACATTCTAATGGGGAAAGCATAAACAACTGTGATCATTCATATGATTTATTAGATATTTCTGTCTCACCCATCCATGGAAGATGGTGGGATTGTACTTCCTGGTCTTATGATTAGTTCTGGCTGGTTAGTTGTGAGCAGGGGAGATGCGTCGTACTTCTGAGCTACAGCATTTGATTGCACATGCAAGACAGTCCAGCTTTTTACCCTCATTTCCTCAGCAACCAGCAGGATTCTAGGTGGTTGCAACTCTCTGCATAAGTCACAAAGTGAAGGCATTGTGGAGCAGAGCCCTTAGCTGGCTCCCTTAATGGATGTGTAGTAGGACAAAGGAATAAACCTTTGTTGTTTAAAGCCACTGAGATTTTTGGGTTGTAATTGTGGCATAACCTAACCTATCCTGACTGATATAGAGATTTTAAGCTGTGACACTAATGCCCAGGTTGCAATGTGGAGGCTCCCTGTAAATGGGGTGGTCAGATTAGCTTCCTTTGAGGAGGTTGGATGAGAAACAATGGTGGACAGAAACTAGCCAAGTGAAATCTGGAAGAAGTGCACTGCAAATTGAAGAAATAGCAAATAATAATAATAAAAAAGTCTATAAATGGTGAAAACATTTGGTACACCTTGACAAACATCAAGGATGTTTGCAGAATCTAAAGAGGGAGGAGGAAAAAGAGGTAGGTAGGAGTTAATGATGTAGAACTTGGTAGATCATGGTGAAGAAACATTATTTTTTTTATTTTTTTTTTTTTATCTTTTCACATTTATAGAGAGAAATTATCTTTTTGTCTTCAGTGCATATTTATTTCTATTTTACTTTTTGACAGATAGAGAGAGAGACAGAGACAGAGACAGTTAGAGAACCGAACTGTGGGAACTCCCCAGTTCAGCACGTGGGTCCTGCCTGGGCCGGAGCCGGGATTCGATCCTCGGTCC
>PVKE010015733.1:0-33007 GCA_004027555.1 Craseonycteris thonglongyai
GAAAGTTTTATAAATATCCTCACCTCTCGTCTGTCCTTTCATTGGTAATATTTGCAACAGCTCCTCTTTTACTGTGAAGTTACTAAATACCATTCTCACCATAACTGCCAACTGTGCGGTGTCTGATATATCTGTTGACTCGTCAAATTGCAGAGAGAAGCAGTCACATATTTCCAAGTCAGTCTTTAACTGAGTTTGCCAGTCTTTTGAAATTGCGTGTATTCTTCTTGTGACTGTGTTATTTGACAACTGTAGGTCTTGTATCGCTGACATAATCTCACGCTTGTTAGAATATTCCTCAAACAAACAATCGGCAGCAGTCAGAAATGCTTCTTTTAACAATTCGCCATCCTGGAAAGGTTTTTTCTTCTTTGCGAGCATGTGAGACATTTTGAAAGAAGCACTGGTTGCCTTTTTAGATTTTTCCACATGTCTAGTGAAAACAGTCTGTTGAGTAGTTAAACTTAATTTTAGTTGATTTATTTTTTCTTTCTTCAGATTTAAGTGGATAATTAATATCAAAAGTGGTATGACTTGTCTGAAAGTGACGTTCAACATCATGTTTTTTCGGCACTGCAATACTACTGCCACACAACAGGCAAACGCATTTACCTTTTAAATTAATGAAACAATATTCCTCCTCCCAGTCTGTGTTCAAATTATAGGTTCGTTTTCTCTTATTTGGTCCACTCATTTTAGGACAAAAAAATAAAAATAAAAATAGTTATAGAACTACAATATCATATCAAATTGCCACCATAATACTAGATTACCTACCTCGCTTTTAGTTCATTTAAAATCGAATATATCAAAACACTGTGATCCTAGCTAACCGTCACGACCCGATCAGTCCAGCAACCGCAATCAAAATGGCAACTTGGCGCCTCCCGGTTGGGTGGAGGAGAGTTTAAAGAGCGCAGCGGCTAAACAAGACGCGACATGGACAAAGGCGAAAGCTAGGGAAAAACTTATACATACGATATCGCAAACATACCAACGCATATAATAAACCTGTGTAGATACTCCAACAATATTTTAAAATTCTAACAAATGTATAAAAATAAATGATAGTTTTACTTAGTGTTTATGAAAAACTTCTGATGCCGTCACATAATGGCGGGCGCACACAAATCGGGCCACAGGCGCCATGGCGCCCGCGGGCACGGGGTTGGGAATTTCTGCTTTAGGGTGACCAGACGTCCCACTTTTGGCAGGACAGTCCCGATTTTTAACAATTTGTCCCGCGTCCCACGGCATTTTAAAAAAGTCCTGATATTTGGAAAGAATGCACGACAAGCTAGGGAACCGTGGGAGATAGACCAAATTTTTAATCAAGAACCTCCTCCCCCCTGGTCAATGGTGTCCCGCTGTACCAGTGTTAAAATCTGGTCACCTTAGATACTTGCTCAACTCGCGTACCAACCCATCGAGTGAGATAGAGGTATCGATTATTTTTATGTCTATAAGAGCATAAACAATAATTTTTTAAATGGTATTCACAGCTCCGCGTGCCAAAATAATTGCTCCGCGTGCCACTTTGGGCATGTGTGCCATAGGTTCGCCACCCCCCGTATTAGGGTGTATAATTCTTTGTTGTAGAGAGCTGCTTTGTACACTGCAGGGTATTTAGCAGCATCCTTGGCTTGTACCAACTTGATGCCAGTAGCAAACCTCTTACCCTCAGTTGTGACAAACAAGATTTCTCCAGATGTTGCCAAATGCGTGGTGGTGGAGGTTGGAGGTATTACCCCCAGTTGAGAACCACTGCTCTAACACGTACATTGAATTAGTGTATGAGCATGTTGGGTCATGAGTTCCCTCATACCCAAATCAGCTAATAACTGGTCCTGCCTATTTAAAAACATGGTCCTAAACATCAGGTGAGATAATAATGTGTTTTATTTGCTTTGCCAAATGAAAAAACTCCAAATAAATATTACTTTAGGTTGTTGGGAATCAGAAATAAAATCCTGAGGATAACAGGATGCCCAGAAGTGTAGGGAAGTACCTGTTATGATCACATAAAAGAAATATATATATATACCATATTTTCCGGCGTATAAGACGACCAGGCGTATAAGATGACCCCCTAATTTTACAGTTAAAACATAGGTTTCGGCCTATATTCGCTGTATAAGACTACAGCCTCAGAAGTGGGGGATAGTCTTATACAGCAAATATAGGCCTAAACCTATGTTTTAACTGTAAAATTAGGGGGTCGTCTTATACGCCCAGTCGTCTTATATGCCGGAAAATACGGTATTTTGAATAGAGGTTGAGAGGATTGACATGTAAGGGAAGATCCAGAATGACTGTTCAAACAGAATCTCATGGGCTGTTTGTTAATTACTTTAGTGGTGTCACTAAAATCCAGGTTCTGGTCCTTAATTTTTCAAATCTATAAGGTTGATTCCTCCCTGCTGCCCTCAGTTTTTACTGAGTTGGTTATATTTAGGGATGCTGATTCCCACCAACCCAGCCCAGAACAGATGGAGGAAGAATCAGAATGCCTTTTGTGAAATGAGGAGATGCCAAGTGGATTGAATTGCTCAGTTTAGCTGGTCAGTGTTTTGGGGTTTTATATTCTCTTCATCCTTCAACCCACTCACCCTTATGGAAAGCAGTTTGGTGAATTAGCACTCACTACAAAGGAAGTTAGTACCATATCTGAAATATAGTTGGTGATATTTAGGCATTCATTTTCTTTTTGTTTATTTCTGTTATACAGAAAAATTACTGAAGCAAGTAGTCTTTCACTAGTTTGACAGGGAATTCTTTACTCTTTTAATGCCAAAACATTGAAAGTTTTTTTTTGCTTCAGCTTTTTTTCACCCTAGATTGCATACAAACCAATTGGCCTTCTCGTAATATACCTTCCTCAGGGCCTGTTCTTATTATCTTGATTTATAATAACTTTGGTGTTTGGAAACCTTACATAAAGAATTTGTTTATAAATCACCTCTTAGTGAAAGGAGCCAGTAATATTAGCTCTCATAATGATTACACAAATGGCTCTCTTAAGTTGATTACACGTAAATAATGAGCGCATAAAATTAGGGTGCACAGTAATGACTTAATGTGAAAACTAGATGTAATCCAAAATTTAAAAAAGTCATAGCAAGTAAATTGTGTGATTAATGCCTTGTCTGAAAAAGGTTTAAATGGCAGTTGATTAGGAGATTTTAAAACATGAGTTATTTGTTAAATGGATAAGAAATTACATATTTTATGATTAAACCTTATGACATTATATTGAAAGACTACTTCCTGTAGAAATAGGCACCATTCACTCCTATTTATACCATAGTCCTAATTAATTCATATATTCTGCATTCCCATGGTAGCAACATAATATCACTTGATGCTTATAATTTAGTTGTTGCTAATGGATTGCAATAAAATGTACTCGTACAGAATTGTCAACTATTATATTGGATACCATAGTACAAGGAAATTTTTATTTTTTCTGAATTTTTTTCTTCATATTGCTTGACACATGTGAAATCCATATTGTTTCTACACATTTAATGTTTCATCTTATTGAATGGACAAAATGGGAATTAACTCTTGCTAAATACCACCAAAAGGATTTAAACAATTAATGCATACCTATAATATGGAACTTCTTTCTTTAAGCTATGCACACTTTTTCTGAATAAAATATTTCTGCTAGTGGGCACCATAAGTACTTTGAGATTTTAGATAAATTCTATTTTTTTCTCCCTTTCTTTCCTCCTCCCTCATCTCTTCAACTGATACTGAGTACCTAATATTTGCAAACTTATACTAGGTCCTCTTTGTTCTTATGATTTATATGATTATGAAGTATATAATTATTTTATACTTTAAGCATACATGAGAAACAATGTATAAAAAGATAGTGTTTCTCTGCCCATTTTATGTCCAAGCATCCCTAATGGCTGGTTGTGAATCATTTTGTTCACCAGGCCCTGATTCCTTACGGGCGAGCACTGTGATTAACTCTTGGTTACCATTCAGGCACTTTCTAGGCCTTTCTTAGTCCTTTCTTCCTAGTCCTGTCTTTTGGCCATTTCACATTTGGACAAGAGGAAAAACAAAACAAAATTGCATATGAAATTAATTAATATGATAGTCATTATTTATACCTCTTTTACATTTTGTATATTACTTTCATAATTACTTTTAAATTTATGAAAAGTACCTAAGATTCAGAAGGTTAAATTTTCTGTGAAACAGAATACTTGTTCAATGTGATAAAAACAAAAAAATTCACTAGAAGCAACCTGTGTATGAGGCTAAACAGTAAAAAAATGGAAAGAGTACAGAAATACCAATGAAAAAAAATCGATATTTTTATGACTAATATTCTTTGAGTAAGTAATATGATATACTTATTTGCTTTAATATTGGTAGTTTCTTCAGTCCTATATATCACCAACAGCTGATTGGTGTCCTGATTAGGTAATAAATTAGTAATGCTAATTAGTATTAGTCGAATAAAGAAGGGGAAAAAAAAGAATAGAAAGTTATATGATTAGAGAGATTGTAGAATGATACAGAATTAGTACTGCCATGTAAATAAAAGCAGGTTAAAATAGGATTTTGAAAATACTATTATCATGTCTACTATATTTAATTGTTGCTTTTTATTTAAGATTAAAGCTTCTTCAGTGAAACCATTCTTAGATACAAAAAGCAGAAAAGCTTGTTTAATTTTGACTAGGATTTGATTTTGAAGAATTTGGATAATAAAATTGTCACTTATACCAGGGGTGTCCAACTATTTGGCTTCCCTGGGCCACATTGGAAGAAGAAGAATTGTTTTGGGCCACACATAAAATATACCAACAATAGCTGATGAGCTAAAAAAAAAAGAAAGAAAAAGGAAATTGCAAAAAAAATCTTACAATGTTTTAAGAAAGTTTACAAATTTGTGTTGGGCTGCATTTCAATGCCGTACTGGGGCACAGGGATGGCCCATGTTCTATGGGTTGGGAAGCTTGACTTGCACTTTTCTCCACATCTTACCTAATTGAATCCTAAAGGCTCTTGAATTAGTATTATCACCCACATTTTATAGATCAGTAAACCAGATAGGTTATACACTTTGCCATGGTTACATTCGAATTATAGTTGGCAGAACTGCAAATTGAATATTGTCTATTACTGAAATACGAATTATTTGTTCTTGCCATATGCCACAAAGCATATGTGATTTGCTTTAGTAGTAGTATAAATTAATTTTGTTAGGAATATTAAAGTGAAGTCTTTAGGATTTATATATTTTATGATTCTAGAAAAAGCACCTCTCTCAATTTTAACATTTTACTTTTGACCAGTTATGTGGCTGTGATAACTATTTATGAAAATAAAAGTGTAATAATTTTCCTTTCATTAACAAACCTCCTTTTTATTTGTATGCCTGGTTCTTCCATGAATCTGCCTCACAAACCCAAAATGATCTTTCCCTCATGTGCAATTCAGGAACACTTATTATTATTAGTGTTCATTTCACACTTATATTGTTATGCATTATTGTTATTTGATTGTGGTTTGTCTTCAGCTATATTACAGGTTTTTTGTAGTGTATGTATCATTATTTGTATTATAGTATGTGTTAAATGTTTTATGAATCAATGATGGATAATTATTGCTCATTTATATTTTAGTTCTTTCTCTGGAACATGATGGGGCAATCTTCTCATAGTTAGTGCTTATTAGGTGAAGTTTGAAGGAGCTGAGAGCCTTTACTACTATTACCATTGTTTCCTGAAATAGTGCATGTTATTTCTTTGACCAGACACTCATGTAATACTCCATTTTCCTTCAGAGTAATTATATTTTAGGTAAGCAAGATTGGAAGAAATGTCTATGGGTTTGGTTTATGGCTGGCTTTGGAGCCATTAACTGAATATTATAATATACTCAGTACAACTTGTCTTTCCACTCATTACTTTATATCATGAGATACAGGTCTGAAACTTTTTGGCCAGACCTTTTTACCTAGAGACTCTGGTTCTAGGGACTCAAAGTTACTTCATAAATTATTTAATCTCAAATGTCTGCATTAGTTAGATTTATTGGACAGTTCCATGTAATTTAGTGTGTGTGTGCCCATGCACTTTCTTAAATTGTTTTTAATGTGTAAGTTTCCTAAAATCCTTTTGAAAAGTGGGCCAAGTACAAATACTTTTAGAGAGACTGGCTACATAGCATGAATACTCTAACTAGATAGTCTTGTCACTTACCAGCTGTGTGACCTTGGGTAATGTATTTAACTCATTCAAGCTTTTGAGTCTTTAGCCAGCTGTAGAATGGAGATAACAAGACTTATTTCAAAGTGAGTTGTGAGAATTAAAAAGAAAGCATGTTTGTAAAACCTGGCTCATAGTAGGTGTTGAAGATATTATTATTGTTCATCTACTGATTTACCTTGTCATTACTGTGGTTAAATTTTGTAATATAGCACCACAATTAAATATTGTTCCTCTTAAAATAATTTGACATCTTGGGTCACTTCAGGGTGCATTAGCAAATTTATAAGGTGTCGTCTGTGCCATGTGGTATTTTTATAGAATCCTAGTAGACAGCTAACAACAGTTTTTTAATGGTCCTATTTTGAGTGGTAGCTGAGAGATAGGGATACTTTAATACAATAGCCAGAAGGATCTATAGCAGTCTCCCTTTATCAATGGGTGATATGTTCCAAGACCCTCAGTGAATGTGTGAAACCATGGATAGTACTGAACCTTATATATATGATGTTATCTTCTATACATATATTTCCATGATAAAGTCTAATTTATAAATTAGACACAGAGATTAACAGCAATATCTAATAGTAAAATAGAATATAACAATATTCTGTACTAAAAGTTATGTGAATGTGGCATTAAGTAAAATAAGGTTTACTTGAACAAAAGTGATACAGTACTTTGATCTGACAACAGAGATGGCTCCTAAGTGACTAATGGGTGGGGAGTGTCCACAGTGTGGAGATGCTGGACAAAGGGATGATTCATGTTCTAGGTGAGAAAGTGCTGGCTGGCCCTGGATTTCATCACATTACTGAGAATGATACACAATTTAAACTAATGAATTGTTTATTTCTAGAATTTTCCATGTAATATTTTTTGACCATGGTTGACTGGATAACTGAAACCATGGAAAGCAAAATCCCAGGTAAAGGGGGAACTACTGTATAGTTATTATACAATTTCAGTGATTTATTTTTCACGGTCATAATCTTGTTCATGTAGCCTATCGTGGACTAGAGCTAACTATATTTTTCTTTCTGTCTCACTTAAATATTAATGATCTACTTCTTCATTTTTTGGTAGCTGGATTTAAAATGTTTCAAGAGTGAGTATTGTAGCTTTCTGGTATCATCTATATAGACCAGAGGTCTCCAAACTTTTTAGCCCGCAGGCCGCATTAACTATCAAACAGCAATTTGGGGACCGACTACACACTCGAGGTCCAAATAAAAAAAAATCAAAACATAGATGTTGTTTTTAATTATTTATTTAATATTATTTTATTCAGATAAAAAGGTCTCCATGAGCCAGATGAGAGGGCCTTGGGCTGTAGTTTGGAGACCCCTGGTAGACCAATATTTGCTGAATGAATTATGTCATAAATAAAAAATACCCAAATTCCTTTTGTTTGGTCATTTAATTATAATGATATCACTGTTTGGCTTTCACCGTGTTTAATAATATTACTTGGTTTTAAGAAAAGTATTAATTTTCCTTTTAAATAATTTTATATTAAAGCTTAATAAGTTTTGATTTACTTAATTAACCATAAAAGTGCAGGTTTGTGTAGGATTGCTGGTAATATGACTAATGATTCACCATGATTTCTCTTGCTACTTCTCACCACCAACACTTAGGTATTTTAGGATGCCTCCATTAGCACCCTTGATAGATTATTAATAGTCTTGATTAAATATTTTGCTGTATATGTTGTGATGGAAAGAAACTTAATATACTGAGATATTGCTATGAGATGTAATGGCTTGTAATAAATTCATATTTTGGTAATTTTAATAAGGCAGAAAGCTGTGGGACACTTACTTGGAGTGAGATTCTCTTGATCATGAGAAAAAAATTCCTTCCACTGTGGGAGTCCATTAGACGTTTTTAGAATTATTTTCTTTTTTATTCTTCTGTCTTTCATCAATAAATAATTACTCCATACTAGATATTTTTATTTATGTTAAAATGCATCAAAATAAAACTTCTTATTAACTTTCAAAAGTTGTGTTAAAAATTTAAGACCTTTCTGCTGTGAAAAATGGACTGATATTTAAAGTATATCTATAATTGATATTCAAGATTATTGTCAAAGTCCATAAAAGGAAAATAACACAGCATTTGATATATTGTGTAAGCACTGATATTTAGTTTTAACAAGGGGAAAAAAATAGTTCATGAAATTAGTCATTATTTTTCTAAGGTAAACTGAATAAAACAAAATAAAATCTTTAACATTTTTGGAGTTACACACTTTAATTAGTCTATCTTCTATTACTTTCTTGTTGGAGTCATCTTCCAGTTAATAAATAGCCCAGGCTTGGTAGTCCAAATGAACGTGTTTGGCTATTGTCGTTTCATTGCTATGGCAATTGAGCAAATTAATGTGAAGTTGCTGGCAAGCTCCTGGGCGAGAGGGTTTTGATGTACTGACTTGGAAGTGAAAGAATAAAATGCTTTTCACAGCTGCTGTGTGATTGTGAATAGACACAGCAGCTGCTTTTTTCAGTTTTATACTAATTTAGATGTAGAATTATACTTCAGTGAATTGTTGGCAAGAATATCTCCTTGTTCTCCTGTCTATCAATGGGAAAATGAATTTAAGTTTCAAGTTAATATTGGGGCAGGTTAATTGTTTGTGAAAGTTCCAGAAAGTAGTCCTGGAACTTTCTATGTTTGGCTTTAAAACTGAAATGTCACAATAGTAGAACTATCAGTAAACTTCACTAGATTTTTTTAGTTATTGAAATCTGGGGGCAGCTGGGATGGTTCAGCAGATTAAGCGCTCGCTTTGCAGCCACAAGGACTGAGGATCGAATCCCGGCCTCAGCCCCAGCCCATGCGGACCCATATACTGAACTGAACTGGGGTGTGCCCCCAGTTCAGTTCTTGCTGGGGCCTATGTGGGAGACTGCGGGCCCAGTTCCTGCCCTGTGCAGCCCTGTGCCCACCTGTGGAGTGAAACTATATGGAAAAATAATGCTGTCAACTATGAAGACTGCTCTGGGCCCTTCCACTTCTCACTGTCTCTCTCTGTCAAAAAACAATAAAAATAAATCTTTAAAAATAAATAAAAAGAAGAAATCTATAGGTTTATTTCTTTGGATGAAATTAGAAGTTTTTCAGAGTGATTAATGAACACTCTGTCGGTAAGCTGCTTTTTTTTCTTCTTTCAGTACTACCGATTTAAAAAATTGATTAATTTTTGTTAACTACAAATCAGCACATTTCCCAGGAGGTGTCTAGCTGTTACTGCTTACCTCTAGTCCCATTAATTTCTTTTATAGTGGTTCCTTTTTCAACAATATCTTGAATTTTAATTCCTTTACGTTCCATTCTTGGAGAACATCTCAAATTGATGTTTCATACTGATTCAAATTTTATACAACTTCATTTTTGGTATTTGCTTCCTCTTTATGGTGTTTACCTCTGTATTTACATATTTTGCTCTTAACGTTTTAGTGTTTTTGGAATCCTTCCTTACCCTACCCATTTCCCTGTTTAATTTCCTTTTGTTGTCTTAATTTAAACAGAGTCCCTCCTCATGGCTCTCTGTTCCTACTTTTTAGGCAAGGGCAGACCTTATAGTGCAGAACACCTTAAAAAAAATTTTTTTTTGAGGGTGTGTGTGTGTTCATATATGATTTTTCATGTCAATATTTCCTTTAATGATTCTGTTTTCCTTCTCAGCCCTTAATATCTATTGAGTAAATATTTCTACAACCAAATTCCAACCTGGGCTTATCTTATTCTGTACATATTTCTTGTGTATTTTGTCTGTACTTACTCAATTATAATCTATATTCAGGTGACTCAGGTTTTTTTTGTTTTCTGTTTTTTATTGTTTTTGACAGAGAGAGAGAGAGAGAGAGAGAGAGAGAGAAAGAAAGAGAGAGATAGTGATAGTGATACAGAGAGAGAGAGAGAACTGAACTGGGGGAACTCCCCAGTTCAGCACATGGGTCCACAAGGGCTGGGGCTGGGATTCGATCCTCGGTCCCAGTCGCTGCAAAGTGTGCGCTTAACCCACTGAGCCATCCCTGCTTCCCCGACTCTCAGTCTTTAAGCTTCTATTTAGTTCCACATTGTTTGTTGTCTTTAAGTATTTACCTTTAGATGTCACATAGAGCTAAATATGACAAAGTACCACTTATGTTCCTGTGTGCTAAATTCACTCCCTTGAGGAAAATATTGATTTCTTGTTAACCTTTGTGCATTCTATTTGTCAGGTGTGAAAACACACTTCTTCTGCCTTTGTAGCATTATATACTGCTGTCTTACCCTTTTAACCTCCAAATGTTGTTTTAAAATTTCTTATATATGTCTTAATTTCTTAACTTGCCATCTTTCTCCATCAAGAAATTTCCTTCTCTGTTCTTTTCCTGTCCTCTTCATCTGTATGTTCTAGGAATAATCTCTTTTCTCTTTATCTGAATACTGGAATATTATACTGTTACTTAAAATGATTTGATACTACAGGGGAGCCAAACCTACAAGTATCCAGATTGTTGTACATGGCTACACTATGTGTTTTGTTTGGCTGTTTTCTTTGGCCTGGAAAGTGTGTTGTACCTTAGTTGTTATGTAATCATCTTAAAACCTTATATCTTATACAGTTGGCATCCATATTTATGTTACCTGCCTAGCTTATGTAAGGTGTTTGAGAACCCTTTTTGGAAGATAGTTATTTAAAGAGAAGGAAGATATTCACAACATAATGAGTTAAAGCTACAGGCTTATGGAAAAAAATGGTACAAGTTATAACCAAATTTTAATAGTGGATATCTGTGGGTAGTGTGATTTTTATTTACCTTCTTACCTTTAGGTTATTTTATTTACCTTAATTTTTACCTCTGGTTTCCAAATTTTCCTTAATAATGTTTTTAGTATAAAAACCAATCAATTAACAATAATTTAGAAGGATATGGTTTTTGGTATACATCCCATAATACTAATCAGCAAAGTCTATGCTTGATTCACAGGCAAGTTATATTTCAGAAGATATGTGAGATATGATCATGAATGAGCTTGTAGTCGTGCTTGGAGAAATAATGTGATCCAGACTATACTGAGAAGTTACCAGTAAAAAAGGGCACTGGCAGATCAGTAGAATATTCTCAGGTAATATATAGGCCATTTAGGCTGAGTTGAAATGCTGCTGACTTGTTAGTCATGCTCTGTTAAGAGTTTTTAAACACCATAGAACATTACCTCTGCTAGTTACCCTCATAGATAGAATCTCTCTCATGACCTGACTCTCCTTTTAGAGGCATTTTGTATTGTGTATGTTTACATCACTTAGGAGCTCATTGCTCTTTGGAATTGCCCAGCAGTATTTGTGAGTGCTTAAATCTTTATTTGTAGTAGGAAAAGAAAACTAAAACTGAAGTCTAGAATGTTTATAACCTAATAACTATAGATATTTGACTATTTAGAAGAATGCAGACATACCTGCCCTGGGCAGGACAGCAAAACTGAAACAAATACAGGTGAGGGAGACTGTTAATTTAGACAGATGCTCCTTCTCTTTATTAAAATTCTTTCTTTAGAAATCATAGAACAATAATTTACAAAATGAAATTAGAACACCATAGTCCTTGTTCAAGTAGCATTATTATTAAAAGGTAGCTTCATGTGCCTCTAAGAAGCTAATTAGTTGCTGTCTGGCTTTTCATGCTGAGAGGCTGCTGTGATTCATGGGTATTTACCCATTGCAACAGGATTTTCTAATGCTATTTGTTTATGAAATTATTTACACTTCTGACTCAGGACTTTAAAAGGGCTTCCAGCAGCTTTTGAAAGACGTCTTTTGCGCTCAAATGTGTTTTATGCTGTTTATGGTGCGTCAACTTGGCATCGTGAGAGTGAATCAGATTTTGCTGCGTTGTCTGAGGAACAATTTCCTGGTGGAACTCCTGGAGCCAAGAATAATGAGTTTTCATTGATGTAGACCTTTTTATTTTGTAAGAAACAAAATTTTCTTGTATTAAACTTTTAAACAATATTCAGAAACAATATGAACACAGCTTTTTGTGGTTATGTTTACTTTAATAGGCCTTTAACAGGCACTTGTACCACTTCATTCCTTATGTTAATTTCAATTCATGAGTTTAGTATGATAATTAGAAATTTTTTCCATTTTTAAAAATCAGTCATTGATGTGAGTAGTGATTGCTGTAGGGGAGGAAAAATATTCTCTACCCTTTTAGGTCATTCTTGGTAGTTTAATAAAATCATAAGACAGGAGAAAATAACCAATTTAATTATGTACATACATATGGTAACCCCTGTGCATGAGAGATTTAGAGACAGAAAGGGACAATGGGGTATATATGAATGAGATAAGATGCCTCAGGGCTTAAAAAGGGAGGAAGATAATTTCTAGGACAATAAGAAAAGCAAATATTCAGTAATTAGGTGTTTATCCTGCCCTATTGTTAGTTCATAAAAAGTTATTTCTAGTAATAGCTCTTAATATAGGCAAAGCTCCTAATTTAAGTGTTTTAAGGGAGAGATAAATTTCTCTTTAACTCAAGGTCTCAATTGCCTTCAGCTCAAAATAATTCACATGCCAAAGTGGCATATCTCTGGGAAGTCTGGTCTGAACCCTTTCTTTGGAATAGGAAAAAAAGCAAAAGCTTTTCATAGAATCTGCTAAACTTTAAAATCAATAATATCTGTTTATGAGGCACGTAATTCTTAATTTGGGGGAATCTCATACAATATTAACTGTCCTTCATTGAAACAGTGAGCTTTGGCTAGGGACAGACTTGTTTTTCTTAAAGTGGAAAGGATATTTTAGGGTGATGTATCTTTAAGGTTTTTTGAATGTGGGTATCTTGTTTGGAACTCCGTGAGTCGTGGTTTGCCTGCGTCATCTTATTGATAACAACATAGGTTAACAGGATCTGTAACATGCACATATTGAACAGATGTGCGCGTAGTGAACATGGAGTCTGCTACTCTTCCTGATTATCGGCATTCTTTTACCATCCCATTTTCATAAATCAGTTTTATGGTTTTAAACTTGTCTAACTCAAAATTATACAGTTAATCACATTTCGTTCTTATTTTCTGAGTAATTAATCTGCACTTGTTAGCATAATACCTGGTGGCAATAAGTCACACAGCAGTTAGTAGGGGCAGGGAAGAGATCAGACCCTTCAGCTCCCAAGTTCATATGTGCTAGTAAGGTAGCAGGGCCAAAGACAAAATTATTTCTGAGAAATTTCCAAAGTGTCACATTCTAAACAGAAGCATGGCACCCACTGGAGTGGCACATTATGGAGATTAGGGGACCCAAATCGTTGAGACCTACTTTGACATTAACTTGCTCAATATGTGACTTTCTGAAAATCTCTTCTTGTCTGCCTCTGAAGCTTGACTTCTTTACCTTTTCTAGAGGGATAATGATGATACTTGCCCTGCGTACCTATTGAAATAGGATGATCTTACCTAATAATGTAAAAGGGTAACATAAGATTTTAGAAATAACATAGTATCCAAGGGTAAGGTAGCTGCTTGCCAGTTGCTTTTTTTCAATTTCTTTGTCTAGAAGTTTCCTAACTACTGCAATTTTTCAGAAATCGGTTGTAGGCAATGTTCTCATTTTCCATATGTGGGCAGTCTCCTCCATTCCCCTGGTTTCAGTGATGTGCGCCAACTACACAGAACTACCTTCTGTATAACTTCCAAGTCCTGCCTGACTCAGTCTCAGTTTGGAGTTGCATTTAAAGAAATACAGTTCAGCAACTAAAAGCAACTGGAAAGAAATACTACTCTTGTGTCTTGAAGACTATAATAGCACATACACTATAACTTAGCAATATTTCTTAAATTTGGGTGTCTCTCATATTCCCCAGTCAAGCCTCCCATTTTTTTCATACTGACCCTGAGCCTCTCACCTACAACTCTTCCGTCTTTTTTTATTTGAACTCCCAACAAACCAAATATTTGACCAATGTTTTTTTTCTCCTTTTTTTTGATCTAGCATGAAAACAGTTGAGGAAATAAGCTGACACAAACATCAGATTTTCCCTTAACGATGAAGGAGGAAGGAGAGGTTGGTAATTTTGGCAAGGACTCTTGTTGGGTGGAAGAAGAGAGGAAGGCTGGGAACACTTGCATGTAAATCTCTACTTCCAGCACACTTACCCAGAGTCTTATACTTCCTGTCCATTTGTGTATTTCACAGAGCACCAGTGACTCAACCTGTCTAAAACAGTGGTGTCCAATCATTTGGCTTCCCTGGGCCACATTGGAAGAAGAATGGTCTCTTGGGCCACACACACATAAAATAGACTAACCATAGCTGATGAGATAAAGAAAAAAAAAAAGGTCACAAAAAAAATCTCATAATGTTTTAAGAATTTGTGTTGGGCCTCATTCAAAGCTGTCCTGGGCCACAGGTTGGACGTGCCTGGGCCAAAACTTGACCTGATTATGATCCATCCACAGTTCCTTCTCTTCCAGTATGTCTTATCATTGTACCATCACTCCTTCTGGACATATGAACATCTTCCTCGAATTCCTCTTCTCATCCTTCACATTCCATCCAAATTCTCCTTAGCTTAGATATAAAATACATAATTATAGGATCTCTCCTTTTTATTCCATTTCCAGTTCCGCCACTGTACTCTTTGCTCCCCTGCAATCAGTTTTCCATACTTTAATCAGAATGATCTTTTAAAAACATGGATTGTGACTTTTCTTCCTTTAAACCATTCAAAGGTCTCTGAGTACCAAACAGTTAATACAGCTTCTAATATTCTCTGTAGTCTGGTTCGTCTCTGCCCACATCATCAGACATAGTATCTCAACAGGATGCATGTCTTCCTTTGTCTGTGCTGGTCTAATTATCTAAAGTACCTCTCATCCTCCACATTCCTCATATAGCTTATTCATTCACCTAATCTTGGCTAAATGTGATCTCATCCAAGGCTTTTCTGATACCCCGTGTAGTCACTTTGCCATAGGCTTATATTCCCTCACATTTCCCCTTCCTTGGCACCATCACACTTGAAATGTCTAATGCTTTCAAAATCAGGATCTGGGATCTTGCTGTCTGGTTTAAATTCTGGTTCTTCTACTTACTTATGAAACCCAGGTTACAGTCCTTCTCTGAAAAATTGGAATAATTTTATGTTCTTTTTAGGGATGGTTTGAGGATTAAATAATCAGTTTATGTGGAATATCTAATAGGATGTAAGGAGTTGTAATGGTGTTAAGTCAATGTGAGCACTCATTAAATAGATCTTTTGGGGTTCTTTCCAACTCTTGAATCCAGTGCTTTTGCCTTTTTATAGTTCTTTGTTCTTTTCCCTCTATTATCTGTTACTTTTTTAGTGTTGTAGTGTTTATTTCCTATGATCAACCTTTATAAGGGTCATCTCTGCATTTCCTATTAAGTAAAAGTCTATGGGCTTTTTGATTAAGTATGTACTGCCTTAAAACCACAGTCCTGATTTCAGATGCTCAAATCTGTGGGCTAGCCAGTTGCATAAAGATCTCTGGCTAAAGAGGAACTGAATTCCTCTTTACAGCCACACCAAAGCAGAAAAAGAAATCTAATTAATTACTGTTGCCTCATTTTCAAAGTATAACCATAAAAGAACTCAAAAGAATATGTGATTAACTTGTCAAACTTTGTTGCAAATGCTCCTTCTTTCCAAGTTCGATGAAGGCCAGTTTAGGGTGGTATGTGCTATTAAATTGAGTAGCAGTCTGATGGAAATTTTCAGATGCTTATGTGATGATTTAATTGTAAAGACAATTTGTACTTTGTCTCCTAACACATTCTTATGATTTTATGCAACTCATAAAAAAAAAACTCATAAAATCATAAGACACTTTTTATTGTTACCATATACTGGCAGGCACTACATAACGTTGGTGGAAATTACAGAGTGTATAGATCTGAGACTTATTGGTCTGACTTGTGTGCAAACTTAATAACTACTTACCAGTAATTACACAACAATAAAGTGAGTGTTTCAGAAGCAGGTATATATTACTTAAATAAATCTTACCTATTTGTTCACTTATTTGTTGCTCAAAGATAGAACAAAGAAAATAAAAAGTAAAAATATAGCAAAAATATATTTTAAATAGGTGAAATTGAAGACAATTGTGGTGTCAGGACTGAGTTTAGTCACAGAATAATTACTGTGAAGTCTTAAACACTTGGAGGAGGTGGGCTTTTTGTACCTAAAGAGGGAAATGAAAGACAGCTATGTGATTAATAGTGCCAGTTAAGCAACACAAATCAGTTATTGAGAAGCACAACTATTGCAGTTGCTGAAACTGGATAGAAATGTCTCTTGTTGTCCAGCATATGGTAAATGGTACCTTCAGTAGACACTGTCCAGAAAGCAGAACAACAGGTCTCTTAGTGTTGCTTCTTTCATTACAGGCTACTTTTCGGCATCATATAGCTCAATTCATTAAAAGCAAGTCTATGTGAGTATATTATGCAGTCCATTGATGTTCTGGATTAATCTAGAGATTAATTTATGGTATCTACTGACATAAAAAAATTAAATTTTCTTAGGTAATCCTGCTTAATTTTTTTCGCTGAGCTGTTGGTAAGAAGTGATTAGATATTAGTTTTAGATTTAAAATTGGAAGTGAGCTAGACATGGCCAGCAGGGTAAAGGTTTTCTTTAAGAAATCATTTTGGATTGGCTCAAAGTTAAATACCATAGAACTGTAGTTTTATATAGGATCAACTGGAGGACTTTTAAAAGACAGGCCCATTTCTCACCTCTCTGGTTTTCTAGATAAGTCTAAGGTGGATGAGGTGATGGCACCTTTATCTAAAAAAAAAATAATAATAATAATTGTAGTGATCAAATAGAAGTTTGAGAACTGCTGCAATAGATTTTAGATTTAAAAAAATTTATTTTTTTAAACATGTAACGAAATACAGCTTAGCCAGAAAAGTTTTAGTGCTGCTACCCTAGATTATGCTGCATTGACTATAGATTGAAAAAAAAAGAAAATTTAAGCAGGTATAACCAAATACAACTTAGCCACATACCATCTATTCAGTGGTTAAGATTATTTGTTTTTGAATACTATAAATTCCCAAAGTGGTATTCATTGAGGGCTATTTCTGAAGTGTACACCTAGCTTATTGAATAAGGTGATTTAATATATGGATTCTTATTAGTCAATTAAGAGTTTTGGGTGTCCACTGGAAATGATGACTTTCAATAATCAATAGGTATTCTGGGGTATTTTTTCTCACCATTTTCTAATTACATTTCCATATAGACTAAAAATATTTTAATAATTATATTCTATCTAGAGAGCATTTTACTATTTTTAGTTCTCAAAAACTTATAAAGTGTACTTCTGTACCTTCTAAAGTTATACGAGATTTCTAGTGGTACTCAAGTAATAATATAAAAAATGATACTCACAGATTGGTATCTTTACTTACCTGCAGTGGTCACTAGTTATAAACAAAGACTAAATATGTGGTAAACCTTTGTTTAAAGTAGAAAACTAAGCCCATATGTGTACGTGTGTGTGTATATGTCTTAATCTAGCACTAATATTTATAACAACAACAGAAATCTTGTGTAAAGATCTTATTTTTACTTTTTATTGTTTCTTTACAGGCATTGCTTCTATGACAGTGCCAGTGTACATCGCTGAGGTCTCACCACCCAATTTAAGAGGTCGATTAGTCACCATTAATACCCTCTTCATCACAGGAGGGCAGTTCTTTGCAAGTGTTGTTGATGGAGCCTTCAGTTATCTACAAAAGGATGGATGGAGGTCAGTAAATAGTTTTTACATTTAATTTTCAAGTAAGTCATGATTTTAGAAGGTGGGATAAAAATTGAGAAATGATAGGAAAATATAAATGGGTAGTTTGAATCATAACTCATTTATAATTGTGTGACCAACAAGGAACCTACCATTGAGAATTGATATTTACAGGGTGATTTTTTGTTTTTGTTTTGTTTTTTTAGCATTTAGGTGACATTTCTCACACTGTGTGTAATCTTTTATAATATTTGTTTAAAAAAATGAATGCAGTGATAAATATGCATGGAATTCTTGAATTGTATTAAGTGACTGACAATGGTGTTTATGAACTGGTGGTAAACTAACGTCCTTTTTTGGATTTAAGAGGCTATATTCTGATGTCAAAGAAAACCCAGTCATTAAAGGTATAGACTTAGGTCTACCGTAAGTTTGTGCAGCACACAGCCCACAGGCTGCCTGTAGCCCAGGATAGCTTTGAATGCAGCCCAACACAATTTTGGGCTTTCTTAAAACATTAAGAGATATTTTTTGAGATTTTAATTTTTTTAGTGCAGCAGCTATTGTTTGTGCTAGTTATTTTATGTGTGGTCCAAGACAGTTTTTTTGTTTTTTTTTTAATATATTTTTATTTATTTATTTTGACAGAGAGAGAGAGAGAGATACTGAGACAGAGACAGAGAGAGAACTGAACTGGGGGAACTCCCCAGCTCAGCATATGGGTCCGCACGGGCCGGGGCCGGGATTTGATCCCCTGTCCTCGGCGCTGCAAAGTGAGCGCTCAACCCACTGAGTCATCCTGGCTTCCCCAAGACGGTTTTTTCTTCTTCCAATATGGCCCAGGGAAGCCAAAAGATTGGATACCACTGGTATACTGTATAAAAGGATGTTATATATGTAAATTTAAAACATATGAGTTATTTCTTGATCACTGTTTGGCTTATTTTGAATAAAAATTGTTTCTTGATCACTATTTGGCCTATTTTGACAAAATATGTTTCTAAAATGGCTTTAAAATATTTTCAGACAGAATATTATAAAAGCAAACATCTTATGTTAAAGCTTAAAGATATTATTTATAGCAAGCATATATGTCCTGTGGCCTTGGATGGCTTTGAATGCAGCCCAACACACTTTCTTAAAACATAATGAGATCTTTTTTGCTACCTTTTTTAAAGCTCACCAGCTGTTGTTAGTGTTAGTATATTTTATGTGTGGTCCAAGATAATTCTTCTAATGTGCCCAGGTAATGCTAAAGGTTGGACACCGCTACTTTATAGTATTCAAAACAAGAGATTTATGTAACTATTCCAGGGAGATTTTATTAAAAGTCACAACAGGCTATACAATATTCTCTAACTTGTTTTCTTGCTACCAATTATTACAAATGTTTATTGAGCATCTGCTCTAGGTCCTAGGGATAAAATATTGAATAAGACAGACATTAGTACTTATTTGCATGGTGATTATGGTATTAAAGTTAATTCTTAACAGCTTAAGAAAGGGGGTTCAATGCAGAGTGAGTGTAGGGAATTATATTTCTGTGTAAGCAGCACAATAAATCATATGACTTAAAATGAGATATTAAAGACTTGGATCAAAGTTTTATTAAAGTTATAAGAGAGAACTAATTGAAGCCAATTAGGGCCTACATTTGTTAGGGCCATTAAAGAGAAGACACCGTTCTTTTTGTTTGTTTGTTTGTTTGTTTGTTTTTTAATTGTTATATTTATTGAGGTGACAGTGATTGATAACAATTACATTGTTTCCAGGTGTAGAAGCATTTGCTCTGTCTGCCAATATTGCTAAACCACTTTCTACCTTTGAAGTAATGAATCTCTACCAAAGTGAGAAGTTATGGGAAAAATGAAGAAGCAAGAAGTTTCATCTTTTTTCCTCATACTATGTAGATGAACAGAAAGAGGGAGGTGATAAATGTTATAAGCATAACCTTGTATTTCGATTTTTCTTTCTCAATTGGAGTCAGTTAATCTTTCAGCCCCCTGTCTTCAGGAAGATCTAAATCATCTATTTACATTTTCTTTTAAAAATTATTAATGTAACTAATGTAGAGATATGTAGTACTTTTATTAAAAATCTGTTTTTAAATGAAAATATAAAGTGCATAAGTCATGTGTTTGACCTGAGGATAGCAATTTAGATATGTTTTCTCAGTACTGGTTAGGAAAGAGAAAAATCATGCAATAGTGAAAATAATTTATGAATGCGGTATCCCTGTGTAGAAGTGGAGGTCTTGGGACAGGCATTAGAACACATTCCAGAGGCAGATATAGTTAAGACAGACCTGGATTCAAATTTCTCTTCTACCATGTATTGGCTGTGCGCCTTCGACAAGTTGTTACATTTAGCTCCCCTGAACTTCACTTTTATCATTATAAAAAATGGGACCGGAAATAGTTACTTGTAAGATTGTTGTGGTATCTAAATGAATTATTATATGTAAAGTACTCAGCCCAGTCCTTAGCATATGTCAAAAGCTCAATAAATGATGAATCACATTATCATTTACTATTCTGATGAACGAATAAAGGATCGGTGCTGCTGGAGGTAAGTTGTAAGACAGTTTCAAGGAAAACATCCTAGGGCCACTGTTTTCTTTATCGGTAAAGATGGGGCTTGGAGTTGATAGGGCAGAGACCTAGGGAAAAAAAATGTCAAATGTTTATAGCTGCTGTAGAAAGTATTAAAAGGAAAAGTCTACAGACAAAAACAATTTTTCTAATAACCAGGGCATTTTAGCTGAAATTGGAGCCATATTTGTAGTAAAGCCAGATAATATACCTGTGTAAATTTTTCTCAACTGTGAAACAATGAAACAAAAGGATGGAAAAACTAACTTGGGTTAGGATTCAGACTAGCGCATTAACACACCAGATTGCTTTAACCTACTGATTGTTTGCAAGAATACACATTTATTTATGTATACATGCAAAAATGTTTACTTTTTTTACAGGTGAATTTTCTGTGTTGCTCTCTTATAATTATTTAGCATCCTTAGTAGTACTTTTACCTCATCTGACTCCTGGGTTAATAAGGGTGTGGCTACAAGCAAATAAAGATTGAAGTGGTACCTAGGCATTAACTTTAGAATTGTAAGCAATTATATCTAAAAAATAATTATTAATTTTTATAGTAGCAATTAGATTAAGACATATAGAAGATGAAACTGATTAATCAGATGGAAAAACTAGTTAGATTTAGATGTTGTTGAAAGACTAACTCACATTTGTTCCAGGTGGGTCAAAGTTTCTGTTCTCTTACTGTTCGGATGCCATAGAAATAATGTTTTTGGCTAGCTGGAAGATTAGTTTTCCCAGAAAATAGAATTGTCAGTAGAAGATTGAAAAGAATGGGTAATTTTCTAGTCCTAGAACTCTAGTGATATAATACAGTGTATGCTTAGAAGTATGTCATCTGGTTTCATGAGGAAAGGGGGACAAAGATTTGAAGATATCATTAAAGATTAGCTTTTTAAAAAACAATTTTACTGAGATATAATTCACATATGATTCAATTCACCATTTAAAGTGTACAATTCAGTGCCTTTTGGTATATTCTTAGAGCTACGTGGTCATCATCATTATCAAATTTAGAACAGTTTACTTAACCCAGAAAAGAAACTTTGCACCCTTTAGTTGTTACCGCCCAAACTTTCAGCTCCTTCCAGCTCCTTCCAGCTCCTTCCAGCTCTGGGCAATGGTTAATCTATTTTTCTTCTCCATAGATTTGCCTTTTCAGTATATTTTGTGTATAAAAATGGCAGAGGTAGTATGATAGTTAATATTAATAATATAAACAAGCTTGTTTAACCTGTGGCCCAGGATGGCTTTGAATGCAGCCCAATACAAATGGTAAACTTTCTCAAAACATTATGAGATATTTAATGAATTTTTTTTTTTAGCTCATCAGCTGTCTTTAGTGTTAGTGTATTTTATGTGTGGCCCAAGGCAGTTCTTCCAGTGTGGCTCAGGGGAGCCAAAAGTTTGGATACCTGTGAAAATTTTATCACTGGTTACACTTTTTTGTGCTAATATTTTTTAAATCTTGCTTATTAAACATAGTGAGATTTACTCACTGCACCTCAAATGAACAAAAATTTTTTTTTAATTAAATAAAGCCTGGAACATAGCAGGCCCTCAATAAGTATATAATTAAGTCAATGTAATAGCCACCACAATGATCTAAAACACCTGGACGTACCACTGCTCAAAGCCTCCCCATTTTCTACAAAAAAAAAATTAAAAAAAATTAAGCACTTGATTATGGCTTGTAGTGTATGTATTTTATTATCCAATCCATACCTACTTTTCTAGATTTTTATAACTCATTGTTGCCTTTCTCCTTCCCTCCTCCTTCGTGTAACAACTATGCCTATATACAAGTCGCATCTTGCTTTTGAATGTTCCTAGGTTTTTTTTCTTCTGCACACTCTACCTATAATGTCTTCCTACCCTGTCCTGGTTTACTTCTCCAACTGCTATTCCTTCTTTAAATATCTGCTTTATATATCATGTGAAGCTGTCTTTGTTTCTTTGTAAGACTTTGTATATAGCTTCAATTTTATACTCAGCATATTATTTTAAACTACTTACTTATTTGCGTATCCTCTCTAATTTGCTTTGGAGATCCCGAATGTCATTGTCCATTTACTCATTTTTAGATCCAGGAAAGGGCCTGGAACATAGAAATACTCAGTAATGTTTATGGGACTGCACTGAATTGATTGGGCTCTAGGGAACAGACTGTTAACCAAAGTAAAAAGATATTGATTATAAACCCAAATACCAATTTATGCTGAAGAATGTATATACCTCAGAGATAGCTGAAAAAAAATAAATTATTAATCAAATGTTTATTCCTTACTAAGCATTAAAAGCAGAAAGAAAATTAGTTTCTGAGCCTATGAAAATGTCTGTCTTTTCAAAATCGTATACATTTCAGGGCCCCAGAACACTTTTTGTCCTATCTTGACATGGCTAGTTATCAAATGACTATTTCTTTGTTTATAGTTATACGAACCATCATGTCATTTATGTTACTAAGAGTGGTATATCTATAGAGGGACTACATTCTTCTTTCATGTTGATATCTCCTTTTTTATTTTTTCCTGAGATTTAATTTTTTAAAACTAGAGTTGTCTTAGGCCACCTTACTAGCCTGTATATAACCATTTGTTAAGTGTCTGAGGTGCTAGATATTGTCATCATTTATGTGATGCTTCTATTTTTCTTACTGAAGAAGTAAAATTTGAGATAATATGTGTTGAATGATAAGCAAAAAATATTAGTTCTAGCAACATCTGTGTGAGAGATTTTTCTGGAGTATCTTCAGGCTAATTTATAGACAGTGAACTTGTGCTGAGCTTTGAAGAATCAGTGGGATTTGTGTAAACAGGTAGGATTGGGGGCATAGTTCAGGCAAGGTGAAGGCAGGATCAGGATGCTTGAAATTGAAGTGGTAATGTGCATTATAGATTGGAGCCAGGTTGTAGAGCTCTGTGAATGCCAGGCTAGAAGTTTTAGAACTTTTATCTACAGGAAAAGAGAATCTATTTGAGCAGGGTATGCCATAAAGTGAGTCAAAGATTAATAAGACAGTGATGTCCAGAATTTATTGGAACTCTTAATTCTTGGATGGATTCAGGAAACCTATATGAGGCTGCTGCTGGAATATACCGGTAGGTGTGAGGTAGTAAGGCGATACTATTGGAAGCATCAGTTAGCATAGAAATCATTCAGTCGTGCAAAAAATGTTTTTTTTGTCTGCATACTCCTATTTTGCCTGGTAATAGAGATAGGAAGATAGATAAGAAATATACCTTGGGAAAGCTGGGATGGCTCAGCAGGTAAAGCACTCGCTTTGAAGCCCTGAGGACCAAGGATCTAATCTCGGTCCCGGCCCATGCGGACCCACATGCTGAACTGGGGTGTGCCCCCAGTTCAGTTCTTGCCGGGGCCTATGTGGGAGGCTCCCGGCCCATTTCCTGCCCTGTGCAGCCCTGTGCCCACCTATGGAGTGAAACTATATGGAAAACTAATGTCAACTATGGAGACTGCTCTGGGCCCTCCCCCTTCTCTCTGTCTCTCTCTGTCTCTGTTTCTCTCTGACAAAAATCAATAAAATAAATCTTTAAAAAAAAAAAAAGCAATATACCTGTCCTCAGGCACCTCACAATCTACTGAAAATGAGAGACTTTGATCAGTATGTTAAGTAATGGATAGTCTATGTGAGCTCTCAGAAGGAGTGAATAATTATTTTCACAATGGAAATATATTTAAGCAGAGTCTTTTATGAATAAAAGAGTTCCAGGCATAGTGAGGGAGAGGGATATTCTAGGTAAAATGTAATTTTCAGAAGCCCTGTAGTCAGATTTGGGCAATAGTGAGAAGTTTAGAGCAGTTGTGCTCTAGGTAGAGTGCTGTGATTTCTCTCTTGGTGTTTGAGTGTGAAATGGAAAGGGTAGTCTTCAATTGATGTGAATAGAACTTTAGATACATTGCACTCTTTTTTTTTGTTTAACAATACAGTAAGTTTGAGTGTGTTTATTTAAAGTCTCAGAAAATAGTTTTTTAAATAATCTATTCAGGGTGAAAAAAAAATAATGAGTTTCCCTTCCCTATAGTATTTTACAATTTTAAAAACCATGTCAATAAGATGCTTTTCATAATGATATGTGAAAGAGAGTGATGTTTCTGAACAATTTATGCTAGGGAAAGTGCTCTTATAATTTAGTGCTAATAGATCAAGGGTGTTTGGTTCTATACAAAATGTAGACTATGAAGCAGTCTTTGTCTTAAAAGTCTAACTATGCAGTGGCCATTTTAAGAAAGACAGATTTGGTTAATCGTCTTATTATAAGTAAATACTTTAGTGCTGAAGATATTTGTAATTTTGTTATTGACATAATTAAAACATGGGAATGTTTGATAAAGGTGTGGTCTAGAGGTGAGGAACAGGTTTCAGGCTTTCTTTTACAGCATATGAATTAATTGAAGCTCTGGTATCCTCACATAGCTAATGCTTCAGCAGTCATGCAGTTTCAAGTGCTTTAATAGCTATTACTAGAATACATACGTACAAACTCTAAAATGCTATTTGGTGTTATATCCAGAGTGTCTTAGGTTGACTCCACAGTCATGCCTTAGTCCTTGACTGCTTTGAAACTCGCTGATTTTGGTACTCATTGCATTTTGACATGAAAATTTTGTTCTAGTAACTTGTCGTTTGTGTGGTGCTCATCATTTGTTTGGCACTCAATGAGCAAGTTAGAACTTGTCGGTGTCTGTTGCCTTGTGACTCGCTACCCTTTCCAGCCAAAACAAGAGGTCATGCATTCGTCATGTGGTAGCTTGCCCCGTACTGTCTTGTCTTAGCTTTTGTAGTCATTTTGTGTTTTTGTTTGTTTGTTAGTTTTTTGTTTTTGTTTTTTTTGGAAAACACATTAGGTTTATTTACATTATCCCTTATGGGAAAAAATTGTTTGGTACTTGTCATTTTTGGTTCTCATTGTACCTCCCAGAAACAATTAGCGATGAGCATTGAGGTACTACTGTATCCTGCATCTAAAGCTGGCAATAAAAATTGCTCTCACATTCAGTTAGCTGGATTTTCTATGTAACATATCAATATGATTTTTCCCCCCTTAGGGCAGCCCTCAATCTATGATGCTGAGAAGTTAGAGATTAAGCAGAAAACTACCATTTTATTGGCTTGTGTTATCAGTGGCTAGAGTGTGTGGTGGCTAGAGCAGCTAGAATTTAAGTAGGAAAATCCAGGGAAAGAATGATCCATAGAGGAGGAAGCCTCCACATCTGAATATTAATTCATCACAAATGTTTTTCTGACTCCTGGATATGAATATACAGAAGAAATTCCATGGAGTTTGCAGAAAGTAACAGAAGGTGGTAAAAGCTGAGAGGGATATTATTTCCTTCCCATAGGAAGAGTGATATATTTGAACTTTGAAACCTTTTTAAAGAGGCCAATAGCTTGAGCCTTCCAGTAAAACCCCAGAAGGACCATAGGAGTGAATATTTTTTTGCATGACTTACGGATTTTTCCATAAGACCAAGCCAAAACTGAGAATCACACTAACCAAGTCTAAGACCAAACATTTACAAATACAAGGTGCCTGATAGAACAGTGTCAACAAGGTGCAGAAGAAGAGAGAAAATCTAGTCTCTACCTTTTATCATTCACAATATACAGAACACACAAAAAATATTAGACAGTATGAATAAACAGAACATGTGATCCATAAGTAAGAGAGAAATTGGTCAATATAGACAGACTTCAAGATGATGCAGGTGTTGCACTTAATAGACATGGAGTTGACAATAGCTATTATAAATGTGTTCCCAAGATGCACTGGAAATGATAGCCATATAGAATAACCAGATGGGGAATCTTAGCAGAAAAATGCAAAGTATTAGAGAAAAAGAACCAAATGGAAATTCTAATTCCAAAAGTGCAATATTGGAAAGTAGAAATTAAAATCTAAAAAGTTTACTGAATGGATTTAACAGCAAGTTAAAGATGACAGAAGTCAGGATCTGGAAACTTGAAGACTGATCTATAGACATCACCTAATCTGAAAAAGAGAATAAGGTGGAAAAGAAATAGAGATCCTTAGTGACCTATAGTACAACATTGAGTAGTCTTACATACATCTAATTAATTCCAAGTAGTGAAATATAAATGTCATTAATGTTCAGGTAGTAGAGAGAATAAGAGTAAAGAATATATAAAGAAATAATAGCTGAAAATTTCCCAAATTTGGTAAAAATGTTAATTACTGATTCAAGAAGCACAGCAAATCGTAAGTAGGATAAATAAAAAGATGACCATACCCAGGCATATCATAATCAAATAGCTGAAAAAGAAAGATATGGAGAAAATTATGATCCAGGAGAAAAAGAAACATACCTGAAGGAGAACAGCAATACATGTGATGGCTGATTTAACATTAGAAACAGTGGAGCTGAGGAGAAAGAAAAATGTCAACCAAGTAGGAAAAGCCCTTCAAAAATATAGGTAAAATAAAAACATTTTCAAATAAACTAAAATTAAGAGGGTTTCTCATTACCTCACCTACCTGCATTATATATATATATACACACACACACACACACATACATACATATATATATGTGTGTGTATATATGTATACATACATATACATATATATATATATATATATATAATTTTCTTTATATATTCATCCATTGATGGATACTTAAGTTGTTTCCACATCTTGATTATTGCAAGTAAGGCTGCAGTGAACATGAGGGTGCATTTATCTTTCTGAGTTAATGTTTTCATTTTCTTCAAATATTCAAAAGTGGAATTGCTTGATTATGTGGTAGTTCTATTTTAAAATTTTTTTTTATATATATATATTATTTATTTATTTATTTATTGACAGGGAGAGAGAGATACAGAGACAGAGACAGAGAGAGAACTGAACTGGGGGAGCTCCCAGTTCAGCATATGGTTCTGCACGGGCCGGGGCCGGGATTTGATCCTTGGTCCCCGGCGCTGCAAAGTGAGCGCCTAACCCACTGAGCCATCCCGGCTTCCCCTATTTTTAAATTTTTGAGGAACTTTCGTACCATTATCCTTAGTGACTTCACCAATCCCAACGATGTACAAAGGCTTTGGTTTTCCACATCCTTGCCAACACTTGTTATTTCTAGTCTTTGATAATAGCCATTCTAACAAGTACAAGGTGATTATCTCGTTGTGGTTTCAGTTTGCATTTTTCTGACAATTTGTGTTATTGAGTATCTGGAAAAGATTAATAAAAGTGATAAACTGATTATGACAGATTAAAGAGATTATGGAAAAAGATAAAACATAAATTATTATTAAGAGTAAAAGAGCACATGATTTCTATGGACTTATATAAATAATGAGGGAATACTTTGAACAACTTTGTGCCCATAAATTCAGTGATTTAGATGGAATGGGCATATTTGTATAAAAATCACAACTTAACAAAAAATGACAAGACAAAATGGAATATCTGGATATTTCTATATTTATTAAGTAAATTAAATCAAATCATTACGACTATTAACCTAGCTGTAGAATAAGCTCCAGGCCCCAATGGCTTCACTGGTGAATTCTATAAAACATTTAAGGAAGAAATAGCTCCAAGCTTAAGAGCTTGAAGAAAGTGAAGGTGAAAGGAATACTTCTCAACTATATTTGTGAGCCCAGCATAACTCTAATATTATGGCCAAATTTGTTACAAAAAAAGAAATTTTTCAACACAGACTAGAAGTATCCTTAGAAAAATGTTAATTAAATTGATTCCAGCAGTATGTAAAAAGATAAAAAAATTGTGACTAAGTCATATTTTTTAGGAAAGTCAGGTTGGTTTAGCATAAGAAAATTTAACGTGTAAGTCACCATGTTGAAATTATTCAAATGAGGAAAACCTGTATGACCATCTCAATATATGCAGAGAAAACATTTGACAGATTAATATTTATGGTAAAACCTTGCAGCAAACTAGATGGCCACTTTCTCAAGTCAATAAGGAAATGTACAAAATAACCTGCAGCCAGCTTTCTACTCCATGGTGAAAGCCTGAACGTTTGCCTTTACGATTAATTGCAAGGCAGTGATGTACAGTTCATTCAGATGGACAAGTTGATTCTAAAAATGCATAGAAAAGCAAAGGACCTAAAATTGCTGATGCCATTTTGAAGATCAAAGTTGAGGACTCACTGATTTAAGACTTACTATGGAGCTAATGTAGTTAAGACTGTCTGGTAAATATAGAGAAATAAATCAGTGAAATAGAAGGAATAATAACATGGGTGAATCTTAAAAATGCTGATTGAAAAAATCTAGACACAAAAGAGTCTTCATGATCCAAATTAAGTTCATCCATGTGCAGAATAAGCTGTGGGGATAGTAATTCCATCAGTGGTTGTCTGTGGCAATGAGTGTTAACTGAGAAGTGGTGGCTATAAGGAAATTTTCAAATCATGGAAATGTTGTTTCTTGATTGGAATGGTAGTTACAAGGGGATATATATTTCTCAAAACTCAGAATTGTACACCTTGGATCTCTTCATTTTATTGTATTCAAATTTTACCAAAAAAGAAAAAAAAGTTAATCTAAACCTCCATTGGTTCCCTCCATTATACTGCTTTTTTGCATTGGCCAATGAATGATTTAAATGTTGTTTCTGCCATGATACTTTTTCTAATAGCCTATATTGAAATAACTTTTCTCCTTAATCCAACACTGTACCTAAAAACAAACAAACAAACAAAAAACCTTCAGTCATGGCAATTAAATAGTCCAGTTTTGTTTGATGATTACTAGAGTATAAGTTCCTTGAAGCCAGGGGTGCTTGCTAATCATTACTGTTATCTCCACAATACCTACCCAAAGCTTTATATATGGAAGATTCTGATTTTGAAAAAAAACAACAGAATATGGTATAGGTACGGTTGTATGTGCCTTTATTTTTTACCACCAGTACTGTGAATTTTGTGCAAGTCAAATATATTTTGCCATGTAGTTTAAAACTGCCTAGTATCTGTTTAAAATACATTAGTTTCTTTAAATATCACCTCTTATTCTGTCAAAGCAATTGTGCCTTGTTTTTCTGTAATCACAACACTCTAAATAACCTTGACCATACCACCAGCTTATATCAAAATTTTTGACATCTTTTCCCCTGGCTACATATGATGGCTGTCCAGAAAAAATTCAGCCATATTCAATATAACGAGAATGGTTATATGGCTGGATATTTCCCAGATAACCCTTATAGATAGTTATTATTTTATCATGTTTACACATTTGGCAATGATTTTTTTTTTTACAGTTTACACAGAAGTATTCGGTGGGTAACACAAGAATCACTCATTTGCTAATCATCTATCACATACTTTTTACTTAAAATATTTCAACTGTGATGCATTGATATTTTGTTTTATGTACTTTCAGCCATGGTCTCATGTTTACTCTTTAGCTGCCCTCAGATCATCAAGTGTATCAGTCATTAGTGTTTATGTTGTACATGGTCCTTGATGGCAGAGAAAAGTTAATTTACCAGCCTTGGGCCTCAATTTGGTAGTGTTTTATTATTTTTTTTATCTGTTAAAATGGAGCTGTGAGTTATGAACTAAAGTTTAAAAGTATGTTATTTAATGAGTTATAACTAGGAAGTGGCTAAATTTACTGTTCTATTTTGCATCTTAAATTTTTGCTTTTAGTAGAAACATATATAAATTATAATTTGTTTGGTAACTATCATGTATTAATAAATACTGTATAATTTATATATGATTATGACCAATTTTTTGTAAGTCCAAGAATAGAGATCTTTCAGTAAAAGCATCATGCATGTGATTATTACTTGAGAGAAGCATATGAAAAAACTCAAAATCCTTGGAAATATTAGACAATAAAGTCAGGTTACTAGTAGGAATGAAGGAATAGTGTTCTTGGATATGGTTTGAGGGCATTGGATTATAACGTTTTGTTTTGTTTCAGACAGACAGAGAGAAGGGGGAGGGCCAAGGGCAGTCTCCATATTTGTACATCATTAGTTTTCTACATAGTTTTAGTCCACAGGTAGATGCAGGGGCTGCATAGGGAAGGAACCGGGCCAGGGGCCACCCACGTAAAAAACTCACCCCAGTGAGAACTGGGGGCACGTCCCAGTTCAGCATGTGAGTCTGCACAGGCCGTGGCCAGGATTCCATCCTTGGCCCCCAGGGTTGCAAATGAGTGAGTGCTCAACCCACTGAGCTATCCCTGCATCCCCAAATTATAACTTTTTAAGGGGGAAATAAGTGTTCCACTATCTTTAACATGGTATAACGATAAATATGATTGGAAAGTTCTAGCTTGGGATGTTTCTGGATTGTAAAAATGGTGTTCTGTTTCTGTAAGTTTATTGATGATGCTCAATGATTGGCTTAGAGATTGGCTCTTCACCCTTTTAGTGCAAAGGGCCAATGTATCGGCTTTTGCATCTTGGGAGAAAAGTGTGGTGCGCTGATATATCGGCTCATATGTAGACCATAGTTAAAAGTGCTATAACTTATATTTTTTCTTGTATGATGTATGGCTGAAATAATTACATTTCTTTTTCAGATGATGTAAAAGAATAGTATTATTAACTAATTCAATTTATATAAAACTAAAAAAACCCACATATGGATATCTAAAACAATAACTTCATAACATTTTTTCCCCTAAGGTGATACATTTTATTAAATTACCCTTCGCATTTCTCACTAGTACCACTGGCCGAAGGTAGCACTAAGAGGGTTAACTTACATTCAGATATTTGCTAAATAAACAGCTCAGAAAGATCATAAGAAAGTTGGCCTGTGCTTTCCAAGAAAACACAGTAAATCTTCATTAGATAAAATTAAAAAAAAATTTACTACTGATTCTAACTGTAACCTCTTTTTACTTTAAACAAACTGAGAAAAAAGGTTTAGAGTTTGTTTATTTTATAGTTCTATGTGAAAAGATGCCAGTTTGAAAAGCAGAGTTTTAAAGAATAAAGTATAACATCTTAATATTTATGATATTTCCCTAATTTGTTTGTGCTATTCAGAATGGACAAACATTTACATGATTTGTAAATCAATAACAAATAGATATTAACAGAATGCAAGGTGGAAGACAGGATGGAAGTAGAACTATTGGGATTATATGTACAATTTTGTCACTTGGTTTTTTTCAGTTTATTGTAATGCCACATAGGATATTAGAGAATATTGCTAAAAATCCTCATTATACTCAGGACAATTTCAGAGATTGTCCTGAGCTAATCTTAGTGTTTTGAAAAATATAAAGATTCTCTGTGACTAGAAAAATGTAAGGTGGAGGTTTGGTGTGAAAATGCATACCTATGGTAGCATGAGGTTGGAAGGCAAGTATGAAAGTGCTTATTGAACTGTACCTTAATGTACCCATGGCATATTCAGAGGGTAATGACTAAATGACCGCAGTGTCCAAAAAAACCTTTACTATATTTCTCAAGTGTCTTTCCTTAGTAGAATTCAGTGCCTTAAGAACTATAAAAACAATTGCATACAGGGTTTTAAATATAACATAATATAATACAGTTCCCTTCGCTATGATAGTTTTTCTGTTATAGCAAGACTTACAATTAAAACCATAAATCATGTAGCTCTTCTATCAGAAGGCATTGGCAAACTTCATATCATTTGGGAATCTAAGGAAGAGAAAGAACAGAAACTGGGCAAAAGAGAAACAGAATATGGATGCAGGATATAATTCCTCCTGCACAATTCCTTTTGGAAAGAGAGAAATGTGGGAGGCCTGTGGAAGGCAGAGGTTGAAAAACAAAGTATAGAGAAAAGTAACTCCAGATCTATAATGTTCATTATATAAAATACTTAGAAATTTATTCTCACTTGTGTGTGTGTGGGAAACTCAAGTCAAAGTTTTTTGCTCCAAATCATATTTTCAACTATCTACTTTATTACCTATATTTTTCCTACAAGAAAAATTTACCCATGGATGTAGAAGAAAAAAAAAAATTTATTTTGGCATAGTGTTCAAAACAAGCAGTACAAGTTTACCCTTACAAATAAGATCTTTTAACTTTCAGGTATTTTCATAGTAATACACTAGTGTCAAAAGAATAAAAAACTCCATTTGCCACTAGTGAGTCTGTAATGGGTTAAATCCAGCCTGTAATTCCCCAGCCCAGTGGTGTTACTGTGTCAGGTGCTGGGTTTGGTGCAGTTAGGGATGACTGCTCCCAGCTGGTTAGCCCCTTTTCCCAGTTAGTACTCTGCAAAGCTTCGTTGTATGTAACAGAGGTGAATGAACAATAAAACTTCTAAAGTGATCCTCAAAAGTCTTTAAAGATGAGACCAAGGCAAATTGATGTCTCCTTTTATGAATTGTGCAAAATAAAGTTAACTAATCATTAAACATTTATTATAACTTGACTTATA
>PVKE010015734.1:0-32997 GCA_004027555.1 Craseonycteris thonglongyai
TTGCAGCCCCATGGACCTAGTATTAAATCCTGGCCCAGGCCCATGTGGACCCATATGCTGAAATGGGGTGTGCTTCTCATGTGGGAGGTCCCCATGTTGGTTCTTGCTCCCTGGTTCGACCCCTGGCTTGAGGGGGCATGCCTCCAACATGGTGGCCCCCACCTACCTGTGTGGAATAGAACCATGTGGAAAACTGATGGCGTACAACTATGGAGACTGCTCTGGGCCCTCCCCATTGTTTCTGTCTCTCATTGTCTCTGTCAATAACAATAAAATCTTTTAAAAAAGATATTGTTATCCTAAACACTTTTATATTTGTCTTTTGTGGGAGGTCCCAGGATTATTGGACCTAGAGAGAAGTCAAGAAAGATATTTTTGATGAAATATAGATTATCTTGAATTCATTCCCAAGACTAGGATGAAAGGATGAACTATGACTTCAAGAATTGTGAATATCACAATGTAACACATAGATGATGTACTATAGAATTGTACACATGAAACCTATGTAATTTTTATTAGCCAGTGTCATCCCATAAAATTTAACAATAAAAAATCAAACAAAAGTGAAATAAAAAGAAGTTATAACTATATACAGTATGAGATGGGTAGGAGACTTGTTGCGGTTATCACTTTGTAGGGTACATAAATGTCAAATTACTATATTGCTTTGTATACCTGAAACTAATAAAAAACAAAGTTACTGATTAAAAATGGTGTGGTCTTATATTTTTTAGGGTATTAGATAAGAATATAATTTAGGATGCCCAAATATTTGAAGATATTATAGGGCATAATAACAGAGACATAAAGAGAAGAACAGACATGAGTCACTTTAAGTTTCATTCATTATAATAAATAATTTGTACTTTATTAAAGATTATCTATGTTATTGTAATATAGTAGGTGAATAGACCTATTATATCATTATCTTTCTGGAACACACAATCTAGAAGTTATGAAAAAAGAAGTACAAATGTCACACCTTGTTACAGACAGGCACAAAGCTGAGTAAAAACAAATACATAAACAAATAAACCAACTAACCACTCCTTGAAATAATCTGGTTAACATCATTTCCTAGCTTGGAAGCTGCTCTAAAATTCTGGCTTTGTGTTTGTTTTCTCCATGTTATTCATTAATCCAGGGAACTCTGGGAAATTTTTACCTTTTAGTGACCATGAGGAGGTGCAGAAGTTAATGACCACTTTGAATGCCATTATGACAGAGCCCACAGACAGGGTCCATTTATATGAGTATGAAGAAAAGTGACTAGTTACCAAATCTGCCCTAGCATTTCATATTCTGTCTTCTGTTTATAAGATAAATTTTTTGGGATGCCAGGATGGCTCATCAGGTTGAGCGCTCACTTTGCAGTTCAAGCAAATCCCAAGGATCAAGTCCCGGTCTCAGTCCCAGCCCAGGCCCATGAGGACCCATGAATTGTGGTGTGCTTCCCATGTGGGGTGGGGCATGTGTGTGTGTGTGGGAGACCTGGTTTGGCTCCTGCCAGAGCAAGCTTTCATACAGGAGGCCCCTGGTTTAACCCCTGGCTTGTGGGGACATGCCTCCCATATGGGAGGCCCATGGCTCCGTTCCTACCCTGCGCAGCTTTGCACCCACCTGTGTGGAATGAAATTATATTGAAAAATAATGATGTACTGCTCTGGAGACTGCTCTGGGCCCTCCCCCTTTACTCTCTGTCTATCTCTTTCTGTCAAAAATCAATAAAATAAATTTAAAAAATGTTTTTGATTCACTTTATAAAGTGTCCCTTGAGTCATGGCTACTGGCTCTTTAGCTGGCCATAGAACCACAGACTCCTTCTCCCATGACTAGACTGTACAAAATCAACTTTCATAGATATTTGGAGCAAGAAAAGATCTTTGTTTCTCCCTTCTGGTTAATAGTATTGCTCCATCTTTTTTTTGTTGTTGTTGTTTGTTTGTTTGTCCCCACTTATACACAACCAACTCTTTCTCAACTCTGGTATTTTCACATTTCAGCAATACCTATCTAGCCTAATGTATGATGTACTTCTAAACTAAAACCATAATATTACCACTTCATTATCTGAAAATAGATATTTCTGTTCAGCAGCATTTGGGATTAGCTCAAGACAATGGCCATTTGAATTAGGAATTATATCTCTGTTTATTATTATATCATTATATCTTATATCTTTGTACATATTATTTACAATAGTAACTGTAACAATAGTTAATAAATATTTATTAAAAATTTAACTGAACAAACTTAGGTATATTTGCCTAGAGTTGGCATATTGAATAGAGGACAAGGTAAGTCTCATTGTTTCACTTAGTGCAATATTTTTTCATAGCAACTAATTTCATACAAGTGGAAAAAACGATTTGAATGTCTGGGGTCAAGAATGTAATTGCTATGTATTGCAGAGCCAACACATGCAGAACATATGTGAAAACAAGACTTGATTCAAACACTAGTGACCCATACCATAGATCTAAGATTAGTATATAAAGTGTTATGGACTCACCGAACAGGTGAATTAGTTAGAAAAACAGTAAATCAGTTGAAAAATTGAGACATATGCTTAGTGTTGTGTGCATGTTATATCATATAAAACATAGCACTAAATAGGCAGGGTAAGATGATGTTCTAAATAGCAGAAAGGTTAGTTTCCATTGTCATACTTTTCCTACCAAAATGCTATCAGCTTGTCTAGGTTTCCTGAATTATTTCTTAAGATCAATGAGTCAAAGTTATGTTCTAGTATGAGGCAGAGAGAATAAGTGAATTATTCCATTCTGGATCTGCTTGGTTTTAATGCTATAGATGACAGGGTTCATCAAAGGGGGAAAAAGGAAATATATGTAGCTCAGCATAACATGAACAACATGACGAGCATGTTTTCCAAATCCATGGATAAATGTCAGACCAACAACAGTGACATAGAAGACCAGGATATAGCAGATGTGGGAGACACATGTGTTGAGGGCTTTGGTTCTATCTTCCCCAGAAGCAATTCTCATGACAGTCTTGAGGATCAAAATGTAGGAAAAAGAGATGATGAAAAAGTTCAACAAAACCATTGCAAATACCACCACAACTGGATTGAGATGATTGAAAGTTATGTCAACACAGGATAACTTGGTAATATCTTGGTGTAGACAGAAAGCGTGGGAAAGTACATGAGATCGACAATAGGGGAACCAGTGAAGATGAATAGTTATCGGCATAATTGACAGACTGGCCCTTGTCAATACACCCATCCCAATTTTCATTACCCTGGTGTCGGTAAGAATGGAAGTATATCTCAAGGGGTTGCAGATGGCAATGAAATGGTCATAGGCCATGGCAAGCAAAACACCAGACTCCACAATAGACAGAGTATGGATAAAGTAGGCCTGGGAGAAGCAGGCCCTATGGTCAATCTCTCTGTGATTCAACCACAAGACACCCAGAACTGTGGGCATCGTTGTCAATGTCACTCCAAGGTCTGTAGATGCAACATAGCTAAAAAATAGTACATGGGCTCATGGAGGTTATGATCATCCTTAATGAGAAAGAAAAGGGTGCCATTACCAAGGAGTATGGAGATGTAAACTACTAATAACGGGATGGATATCCAGTAATGTGCCTTCTCCATGCCTGGAAAACCAGTAAGCAGAAATGGAGAAGCAGTGTTGTTGAGCCACAATGCAGGCTTTTCAAAGAGGAAGGTGCTTCTATCAGGCACACAATAGAAGTTCTTACTCTTTAGAAGTTGCCCCTTGAGGTACTCCTTACTCAGATGATGTTTTTTATTCTTGATTTCTAGGGACAGCAAGGATGGTAAGTTAGTAATTCCCTAGAGATTCCTAGGTATGGGAGAATAGAATGTATAAAAGTAATTGTACATATTATTTAGGGTTGCAATGTAGCATTACTAAACAATATACTGGGATAAAATAACATATGCAAAAGAGATCCAGTTGCTGTCTTTATAAATTACATAACCAAGAGAAAAGACAAAAGTCAAATAAGAAATCACTATATTTGAATAGTGTCATAATAGCAATATCATTATAACTTACAGGGTTCTTTTTATGGTGTTTCTTATTCTGACTGGTGGTATCCTGGGTGGGTGTAGAGGTTCCCCACAATGTATTTTATGAAACCTAAAGGATCAGTAGAAAATTGGTTTTGAGCAAATGTTGGAACAATAAGTATTAACATTCTAAGGCAAAACAAATAACAAATATATAAATGAGAATACAAATAAAATAAAATAGGCTTTGTTGATTTGAAGGAATGACCAAGACTAAATATATCTGGAAGAACAATTTAGTTGATAAAGTTTTAGAGACTTCTAGGAGACTATAAGAATTGTATGTATTTATCTCCAGCATATATTAGACCTCAAAATCCATGTCATGTAGCATCATAATGCATTAGCTACTGATGCACTCAAATAATTCAGAACTTTATAATATAGATTCAAATTGAGCATTTTATGATAAGCATTTGAAAGCACTATTCGTTAACAGTACAAGACAAGTTATTGTTGGCATATCACCTATTTAGAGATATAAACATGGGGATTAGTTATTTGGGCAAGTTCAAGGAAAATAGTTTTTAAAAGCTATGAAGTCTGATGAAGCTCAACAAAAGTATGCATTTGAATTTTAAGGTATTGTCTGGTGCAAGTAGCCAATTTCTGGGAGAAAATAAAAGAAAAAACAAAAAACATGCATTGGTGTCTCTGGCATTAACCAGAGATAAATGGAGCCACTTTCTGTTATAGTTGGTATTGCCTATATGTCTCACATGCTTTGAAAAGAACATCTTGGTATAAGTTTAATGATGACTCCCTGGACCCCTTTATGCCCATGGAAAATGTCTGCAAGATTACTGGGCTTTTACCTTCAGAAAAATTTTCTTGAAGTTCCAGCTCTGCTATTTTGTAACAATAATGATATTAAGCAAGTCACTTAATCTTGAACTTTGGTTTCATTATATTTAAATTAAATGGTACCAGTAAATTCTGCTCAGTTATGTTCTTAATACAGGGTATGAGAATAGTATAAAATTGCAAATGGAGAAGTGCTTTGCCAGAGTTAAATTATTCTTCACTTTTGAAGTTTTGTTATTGCTAAGAAGAGCCTCCTCATTCTCTATCTGGTGGGTATATGTCAGTTTTAGTCATTAAACCTGAGATGTGTCAAATTTTGTTAAAAATCCTGGGAAACAGGTATAAAATGATAGAATTTTGATGAGACTAGATTTGACTGTAACTAATAGTATTAAACTAGAGTTCATAACACCCAGGGATAAAAGATGGCATTTGAGCAGAAAGGAAAAAAAGAGAAGGAGAATGGTGAATGAGTATAGAAACTGCTGAAGGTAGCTACAGATGACATCAAACCTGGAGAACCGGGCCTAGAGTAGGTTGAAGGAAAAGTGAACCTGGCTTTACAGGGTTGAAAGAAGAGGAGTAACTGACTCCTACCTACCCATAAGTAGAGGTTCAGAAAATACTCATCTTCTTCAGGATTAAAGCAGAGGTGGGAGTCAAGGCACCTGACAAGGAAAATAGAATTGAAAAGCAAATGCAAGAAACAAATGACACATAGATGATGTAATGTGGAGTTGTACACCTGGAAACTATGTAATTGTTACCAATCAATGTCACCTCAATAGATTTAACAATAAAAAAATTAAAAAAAAAAGAAACAAATAATTGTTGAGATGCTGGGATAACTCAGTGGTTGAGCCCTTGCCTCACAATTGCAAGAGCTGGGGTTTGATTCCTGGTCCCAGCCCATGTAAACCCAATGTGCTGAACTGTGGCACAACTGGTAACCAACATCCAGGTGGCCCAGAGTTCAGTTCCTGTTCTGTGCAGCCCCACATTCACCCGTGTGAAATGAAATATGTCACAACTAATGTTGTAAAACTGTAGAGTCTGCTCTGGGTACCCTCCTTCTCTCTCTCTCTCCTGTCAAAGAATAGAATAAATCTTAAAAAAAAAACACCAAGTAATTGTTCAGTTTCCATTATGTGTCAGGACACTAGTACATTATATGTGCCTCGTTTTTTTTCTTTTTTTTCTTTCTCTTCTTTTTTTACTTTTATTTTTTTAGAATCCTTACAATAGCCTATTTTCTCCACTTTTAGAGTCATATTGTTTTCACGTCCGGAGTGATAGCTACATTTAGCAGATGGCAGTTCTTTTTATATACGGTGGATTAGAAAGACTTCAGGAATGGGTGAAATCTTTGTAGTATTTAGGAGAACCACGAAGTTCACCCTTACTCTTTTCTGTTTTCATGCCAAAAAGACTGAGCATTTTTACTTGATTTACTCAAAGCTGTTTTTGTTGTACATGAGATTAATTCTGAGTTCTGAAAGGATTAAAAATCCTAGGCTTTTCTTCATCCCCTGCAGACACCCATCATTTCCCAGAGTCTCTGTTTTAGAATGAACTTGTTTTTTTTGTTTTTTGTTTTCATTGATGAAAAGCTAATTCATAAAGTCTCAAATCCAGACACATAAAGTGTGGGCTCCATGAATATACCACAGATATCCTGCTTAGCCTTTTACCTTTCACAGGTTCCCTCACCTGCCCTTGGGCTCTTTTTCTTCACTTTTCCTGAAACGTCTTCTTCTATCTCAAATACTTAATTCATCTCTCCTACTTTTGTTTGTCTTAGCTCCTAACCTTGGTCACTTATCTTTCTTTCTCTATAGTTCAAATTTGTAGTTCATTCTTTTGTTTATTTTATCAATAAGGCTTCCGTGGTCCATTCTCAACACCCAACTCTTGGCATAATGCCTAGCACGTAATTTGTGTCCTTCAGCCACTCAATGATATGTTTGTCTACACATAGATATGGATTTTTTTTTAGCATCTTACCTCACTTATTTTGAGCAGGTTCTCAAATCATCAAAGCATGTAGATTGATTGCTATACCTTACCAACTAATTGACCGACTCTGAATATATATGAGTAGCTGTGTATCCCCAGCACCTGAAAATGCCCTAAAGGATATAACAGGGATATGAAAGAAAAACTCTACCTTATTCTAAGTTCAGAAGATACCAAATGCTTATTACACTCTATGTACTATTCCATGTTCTAAAGATGCAAAACTATGTAAGTCACTGTCTGTGATCTAAAGACACACAGAACCCATACTTATCTAAGATTAATTTTCACTTGACTTATCAGTCTTGGATAATGGTCAGTTAGTGACTCCTCAACAGAAAGTGTCTGAAACTCTGATTATTACAGAGCTATGCTTCTCACACTTTTGGAAGAGATTCTATCTTTGACACTTATCTGGCCTTCTAGGGAAAAAGTCTGCACAGGAATTCAGGGTTAGAATGAGAACCAGAGAATTCACAAGTTTAGATGCAAGAAAAGCAAGAAGTAGAAATGCATACCTGATCCCTGGGTCTACACCAACCCTCTGGTTTGCTCCTATAACTCTTCTTTGCCTTATGTGTTTCAGAATTCATCTGTGTTTTTACATTATGCTTTTAAGAAAGTAATCTTTAAATAAACAAGTTTTTAAAGATGTTGGAGTTTTAAGGACCCATGCTTATTCTTCACACTCTCTTGACAGATACTATTACTTCTATCTTGGTAAGAAATCAGATCCCTATGTCCTGCCCTCTCTACCCTGGTACCTGCCGTGAGACATCAGAGAAAAGTGGCTTAATGCCCACACTGACATGAATTTAGTTCTCTTTGATTCATCAGTTCCATGGTCATGAATCTGGAATTCTTAGCCTTATCAAGAATTTAGTCTTTCCTTTCATAATCTTCACTAAATTCTAGCTGATTGAAACGTTATTTTAGAAGCTACTTCACAGGGTCCAGTCCTGACTCAGGCCACCCAATGCCCATCTCTTTTAGTCCTTCCTCTCTTCATACCTCTCTTCTTTCTTCCTTCTTATCCCTATTTGCAGCTTCATATTTGGAGAGCTGGGGCTTTAAATAGCACTTACAAAGGTCTCTGTCTGTGTCCTGACTTTTACTTCAGCCATGTTCCCAGGAGAGTAATTTCTTATTAATATCTATCAGCTATGGAAGAAAATATTGACCAGTTAGGGATCTGGACTGAAACAGAGTTCCTGAGGGATCACTTTTTCCCCCAGCTGTCTATGAGAACTCCCAAACATTGTCCCTATAATGAGGAATGTGTGCAAATTATAGGAGAGCAAGACATGTTTTGTCGAAGCAAAATCTACCACCCACTCTCTTCCCTAGTTGTGATGTCTGGTTGTATCCAATGGGGGCTCAGAGTCCTATCTCAGGAAAAGGAGAGCTCCTCTTACCAGTCTCTTATTTCTTATTATTCTGCTCTCTGGAATTTCCATCTCCATGTTCTCCATAAGAAGGAAGGATAAGATGGGCTCCCACCCCCTTAGATTGATTTTACCTAGTTGTAATCTTGATATAGTGGCACATGTGTCCGTTTTTAACAATTTTATTTATTTTTAAATTATACCTGACACTTAATATTACATTACATTTCAGATATGTAGCATAGTGGTTAGTCATTTGTACAACTTACAAAGTGACCCCCAAATAAATCTAGCACTCCCTTGATACCATACATAGTTATTATAATTTATTGACTATATATTCTATGCTGTGCTTTATAGCTCCATGACTATTTTATAAATACTAATTTGCACTTAATCCTTTCACCTTTCTTACCCAGCTTCTTAATCACCCTCACACTGGCAATTATTATTTTCTTCATGGGTGAGTCATTTTTAATCAAGTTATGAGTAAGACATGATGGATAAGAATCATAATGCCAGTTGTCTTCCAGATAAGGGTCTTATTCTCTCTTCTCAAAAAACAAACAAACAAACAAACAAACAAAAAACAAAAAGAAAACTCGGTATACATGGTATACATGTGATTTAGAGCATGAATGTTGGAACTTGAGAACTAGATTTACATTATGACTGTCTTTTGCTATACCACTTTGGGAAAGTTATGTAACTTTATTGTTCCTCATCTCTAAAATTCATATAATAATCATTGCATAAAATTGTTATTAGATTTAAACATAAAGCACTTAGAACAATATTCAGCATGGAATAATCCATCAGTCAATGTCAGCTATTATTACTGCAGTTATAATTAATCATATTTATTTTAATTATTTGTATTTTGCACTATTTTTATCCATTGAACATTGAAGTATTTGAGAAATAAACTCAATCTTATGGCACATAGATATCTAAATGGTTAAATTATAAAATCAATGTAGCAATCTCCAATTTCTACTACTGCGAGTAGATAAATTTAATGATGTATTTCTGGTTGATGGAGTGTAATTTTTATTTCCAGATTAAAACCACTAACTATGAACACCATTTTACTTAGCAATAAGGTTTTTAAAAATCTACTGTATTAGATTTTATACATAGATGTATGTATAGAAGAAATACAGATAAACACAAAGATATATTTTTATTAAGAACATTTTGAGATTCAATTTAATTGCCAATTAAGTAAAATTAATACAATTTTAAAAAGATTTAGTTTGTTTTTGTGATAGACAGAGAGAGACAGAGACAGAGAGAGGCAGAGAAAAGGGGGAGAGCCCAGAGCAGTCTCCATAGTTGTACATCATCAGTTTTTGACATGGGTTTCTTCTACACAGGTGGGCAGGGACCACACAGGGTGGAAACTGGACTGGGGGCCTCCTGCATGGGAGGTATGATGCTTTGAGCTGGGTGCCAAACTAGGGGGCAAGACCTGAACTGGGGACCTCCTGCAGGGAAGCACACCCCAGTTCAGCGTGCTGCTTTGAGCTAGGTGCTGAACTGGGGGGCAAGACATGAACTGGGTACCAACTGCAGGGAAGCACACCTCAGTTCAGCATGCTGCTTTGAGCTGGGTGCTGAACTGGGGGGCAAGTCCTAAACTGGGAACCTCCTGCAGGGAAGCACACCCCTGTTCAACATATGGGTCTGCACAGGCTGAGGCCGGATTCAGTCCTCGGTCCCTACGGTGGCAAAGCGAGTGCTTATAACCCACTGAGCCATCCCAACTTCCTCAAATGAATATTATTTAATTATTGAATCAATGATTAAGAAAATGTGTTAAGATAAACTTAAACTGACAATCAGAAATGGCTTTAAGGAACATATTTTTAGTGAAAATTGTATTGAAGTTAATTTATATAAATAAATGTGAACAATTATAGAAGTCTAGCTCAATACATTTGTTGCAAAGTAAGTTTACCATTGTACAATAGACAGAAAGTCAACAAAATCCCCTTATGCAGTTCACCTCAGATTGGTGTTACCTAGTTGTAACCTTTATAAAGTAAAACAATACTCTGTGTGCTCTTTTGTGTTTTGCATTTACATCCATCATTAATTTCCTGAGAAATATCTATGTATTTGCATATAGTTAATAGTTTGTTCATTTTTATTTCTATACAGCATTCCATTATACAATTACCCCACATTTACTTTTCTACTTTAGATATTAATAGTTGTAGCTGTTGCTCTAATCATTTGGGTACATGTTCATTCGATTGTTTGTGTATATAGGTAGTAATTTCTGTTGGACCTTGGAAAAATATATGTTCATTTATAGTAGATACTGTCAAAAAAAAATTTTAAGTAATTACATAATATTATTTTAATAGGCTCACTTGATTTACACTAGGTATTTTCAGTGTTTTTACAAAACCATTCTACTGAGTGTGTAGTGGTAGCTTGTGGTTTTGAATTGCGTTTCCTTGATGACTAATAATGTTGTGCACATCTTCATATTTTTATTGGTTACTCACCTCTTCTATTAAGTATGTGTTTTAGTCTTTTGCTCATTAAAAAGATTGTACTTCCATATGAATGTGATGATTTAAAAAAATCTATTTCTTGAAAGAATGTGGGATTTTGATGGGAATCACATTAAATCTGTATATTGCTTTGGGTAACAGTCATTTTAACTATGTTAATTTTTTCAATCCATGAACACAAAATATCTTTCCGTATCTTCATGTTTTCTTTCATTTCTTTTAATTATACCTTATGGCTTTCCATAGATAAGTCCTTCATGTTTCTTCAACTTTATTCTTAGATATTTTATTCTTTTTCTTAAAATTGCAAAAGGTATTTATTTTCTCATTTCCTTTTTGATGTTTTGTTTTTGGCATACAAAAACGCAACTGATTTTTGAACATTAATTTTGTATTCTGCAACTTTACTGAATTTGCATATTATTTCTAGTAGATTTCTGGTGGTCATTAGAATTTTCTATATAAAGGATCATGTCATCTGCAAAAAATGACAGTTTGACATTTTTTCTCCCAATTCCAATACCTTTTATTCCTTTCTCCTGTATGATTGCTCTGGATAGAACTTCCAGCACTATGTTGAATAGCAGGGGTGACAGGGGTCATCCCTGTCTTTTTCTTTTTAAAAAATTTTTTTTATTATTTATTTTTGACACAGAGAGAGAGAGAAATACAGAGACAGAGACAGAGAGAGAACTGAACTGGGGGAGTTCCCAGTTCAGCACATGGTTCTGCATGGGCCGGGGCTGGGATTCGATCTTTGGTCCCCGGCGCTGCAAAGTGAGCGCTTAACCCACTGAGCCATCCCAGCTTCCCCTCTTTTTCTTGATTTTAGAAGAATAGGCTTCAGCTTTTCTCCATTCTGTATAATATTAGCTGAGGGTTTGTTATATATGGCCTTTATTATATTGAGGTACTTTCCTTTAATTCCCATTTTACTCAGTGTTCTGGTCATACATACATGTTGTATCTTGTCAAATGCTTTTTCTGCATCTATTAATATGATCATATGGTTTTTACTTCAAAAGACTCTGAATCAAAAAATCAATCATATAAAACATGCATAAAGCTGTAGACATCTGATTTAAATCCATACTACATAGCCTCAATAATAAAACAGCTTGGTATTGGCTGCAAACAGACAAACAGACGAATGGAACAGCATAAAAATCCAGAAGTAAACCCACAGATATTTGGATAGATAATATTTAACAGAGACATGAAAATTATATAGTGGAGAAAAGAAAGCCTATTCAATAAAGGGTCCTGGAAAAATTGGAAAACCAGGTGCAAAAGGATAAATTTGAACTGCGATCTGTCACCACATACCAAAATAACTCAAAAGGATTAAAAACCTCCATATATGATTCAAAGCAATAAACTGTACATAAAAAAAAATCATTGTTATGAAACTGATAGACATTGGGTTCAGGGAGGACTTTATGAACCTGACCTGAAAGGCAAGAAATGTAATAGCAAAAATGAATGAATGGGATTATATCAAACTAAAAAGATTCTGCACAGCAAAAGAAACTTTCACAAAGCAGAGAAGCATCCAAACAATTGGAAGAAAGTTTTTACAAACAATGCCTCTAATAAGGGGCTAATGTCTAACATATATAAAGAATTCATACAACTTATAAACAACAAAAAACAAAACAAAACAAACAATAACAACCCAATTGAAAAATGGGTAGAAGACTTAAACAGGCACATCATCCACAAAGACATGCACATAGCCAACAGACATATGACAAAATGTTCAACATCATTAGCCATTAGAAAAATACAAATCAAAACCACAATGAGATATCACCTCACACCTGTTAGAATCATCATTATCAACCAGACAAAGAACAATGTGTGATAGAGAGGCTGTGGAGAAAAAGAAATCCTTGTACACTGCTGGGAGCATGGGGATACAAATTGATACAACCACCATGAATGACAATATGAGATACCTCTGTAAAAGGAGTTACCATAGGACCTGCCTGGCAGTCCTCCTTCTGGTTATCTATCCAAAAAAGTTGAAAACCTTAGTCTATAAAGACATTTGTACTCCAATGTTTATTGTAGCACTATTTATGGTGGCCAAGTCATGGAAACAACCAAAGTGCCCTTTGATAGATGACTGGATGAAAATGCTGTGGTACATATATACAATATGATATTACTCAGCAAGTAAGAAAAGATGAACTACTGCTATTTGCCACAACATGGATGGAACTTGAGATCATCATGTTAAGTGAAATAAGCTAGATAGAGAAAGATAAGGACCATATGACATCACTCATATGTGGAATATAAAATGGAAAGTGATAAAGAAACAAAATCTCATGGACATAGTAAATAGTCTAGTGGTTACCTGAGGGTAAGGAGGAGAGGTGGGTGAGAGAGGAGGGAGGGGGAGCTAAAGATATGGTGATAGTATGGTGATAGAAAGAAAGCAGATTCCGAATGGTGACCACATAATGTAACACATGGATGAGGAACTGTAGAATTGTTTATCTGGAACCTATGTAATTTTTACTGACCAATATCATCTCAATAAATTTAACAATAAAAAAAATCAGAAAGAGACTGAGAAATATTAGAAATAAACTAAAAAATCATACTATGATCTAAGAAGTTATCGGAGTATTCTTCATAAAGATGAAATATGAATTAACGTTAGGTGAGAGACAGATTAGTTTCGTTCATTTAATTAACAAGTAATTACTCAGTTCCTTCTCAGCAGAATCAGATTTTACAAAAAATTAAAAGTGATGTACTTAATACTTATTTGATACTATGAGTATTTTTATATTTCTTCATGTATAAGACAATATATTTGTCTAAAATTGTTAGACCAAGAATTTGGGTTTATCTTACACATAAGAGTAAACCACGTATTATTATTTTTTTGAATTGTTAAATTTATTGGGGTGACATTGATTGATAACAATTACATTGCTTCCAGGTGTACAGTTCTGCATTACATTGTGTATGCATCGCATTATGTGCTCACCACCCAGAATCAGCTCTCTTGCCAGGACCATATATTTGATGCTCCCTCCCTACTCCACCTCCTAGCTCTCCCACCCACCTCCCCCTTTACCCTCAAGTAACCACTAAACTATTGACTATGTCCAGGCATTTTTGTTTCTTTCTTACTTTCAGTTTTATATTATACCTATAATTGAGATTGCATGTTTCTTGATACTTTCAGTCTGACTTATTTCACTTAATAAGATGTTTTGAAGGTCCGTCCATGTTGTCACAAATTGCTGTATTTCATCTTTTCTTATTGCTGAGTAGTATTCCATTGTATAAATGTACCACAACTTTAAAAAGTTGTCTATCAGAGGACACTTTGGTTGATTCCACAACTTGGCCAGGGTGAACAGTGCTGTGTTGAACATTGGGGTACATGTATCTTTGCGAATTAAGGTTTTTTTGTTTTTTTGGGTAGGGTAGAAATGCAGGAGAGGGATTGCTGGGTCATATGGCGATTCCATTCCAAGTGGGGTTTTTTTGTTTTTTTGTTTTTATTTTATTTTATTTTTTACTCTTATGCTTATTGGGGTGACATTGATTGATATCAATTACACTGTTTCTAGGTGTACAATTTTACATTACACTGTCTATAAATCGCAATTTGTGCTCACCACCCAAAATCAGCTCACTTTCCATCACCATATGTTTAATTCCCCCTCCTTACTCCCTCCATCCATCTCTCCCACCCACCTCCCCCCTTACCCTCAGGTAACCACTAAAATATTGACTGTGTCCGTAAGTTTTTGTTTCTTTGTTACTTTCAGTTTTATAAATGAATAAATTATAATAATGACCTATAAATTATAAATTATAATTATAAATTATAATTTATAAATTTATAATTTATAAATTATAATTATGACCTATAAATGAGGTCATATGCTTCTTGATTCTTTCAGGCTGACTTATTTAGCTTAATAAGATGTTTTTGAGTTCCATCCATGTTGTCACAAATTGCTGTATTTCATCTTTCCTTATTGCTGAGTAGTATTCCATTGTATAAATGTACCACACTTTCTTTATTCAGTCATCTATCAGAAGACACTGCATTTGACTCCACGACTTGGCCACTATGAACAATGCTGTGATGAACATTGGGGTACATATATCTTTGTGGATTAAAATTTTCAAGTTTTTTTGGTAGATAAATACCCAGGAGAGGAATTGGTGAGTCATATGGTAATTCCATTCCTAGTTTCTTCAGGAATCTCTACGCTGCTTCCCATAGTGGTTGTACCAATTCACATTTCCACCACCAGTGTATGAGGGTTCCTTTTTCTCCACAGTCTCTCCAGCACTTATTATCCCTTGTCTTGTTGATTATAGTCATTCTAACAGGTGTGAGGTGGTATCTCATTGTGGTTTTAATTTTCATTTCCCTAATTGCTAGTGATGTTGAGCATTTTTTCATGTATCTGTTGACTGTTGGTAGGTCTTCATGGGAGAGGTGTCTATTTAGGTCTTCTTCCCCATTTTTTAATTGGATTGTTTGTTTTTTTATTGTTGATTTGTATGAGTTATTTATATATTTTAGGTATTAGCCCCTTATCAGAGGCATTATTTTGCAAATATTTTCTCCCAATCAGTTGTTTTACTTTTTACTTTGACAGTGTCCTTTGCTTATTAGAAGATTTTGAGTTTGATATAGTTCCATTCATTTATTTTTGCTTTTATTTCCCTTGCTTTGGGGTCATGTTCATAAAGTGTTCTCTGAGCCCAATGTTTATAAGTGTAGTAACAATGCCTTCTTCTATGCACTTTATTGTTTTGGATCTTATGTGGAGTTCTTGAATCCACTTTGAGTTAATTTTAGTATATGGTGACAGTTCACAGTCCAGATTCATTTTTTTTTGTCAGTGGTTTTTCAATTTTCCCAGCACCATTTACTGAAGAGGCTTTCTTTTCCTCATTGTATATTTTTTGCTCCTTTGTCAAAGATTATCTGTCCATATATTTGTGGGTTTATATCTGGGAATTTTATTCTGTTCCATTGGTCTGTATGTCTGTTTCTCTGCCAGTACCAAGCTGTTTTGTTTATTGACACATTGTAGTATAGACTGAGGTCAGGGAGCATGATGCCTCCAGACTTTTTTTTTCCCCCAGAGGATTTCTTTGGCAATTCCAGATGTTTTGTGGTTCCATAGGAATCTGATCATTTTTAAAATCTATTTCTTAAAAGAATGTCTGTGGCATTGTGATGGGAATTGTGTTAAATCTGTGTATTGCTTATGGCCATTTTAACTATGTTGATTCTTCCAATCCATGAGCATGGAAATATCCTTTCATTTATCTATATCTTCATCCATTTCTTTTTAACAGTGCCTTATAGTTTTCTATGTATAAATCGTTCGTGTTCTTTATTAAGCTTATTCCTAAGTATTTTATTCTTTTTGTTTTGATAGCAAATGGTATTGCTTTTCTTATTTCTTTTTCTGAAGATTTGTTGTGTGTGTATAAAAGTGCTGTGGTTTTTTGTACATTGATTTTGTATCCTGCAACTTTACTGTGTTCATTTATTATTGGTAATAGTTTTCTGGTGGAATCTTTAGGATTTTCTATAAAGGATCATGTCATCTGCAAAAAGTGACAGTTTAGCTTCTTTGTTTCCAAATTGGATGCCTTTTATTTCTTTTTCCTGCCTAATGGCTCTGGCTAGAACTTCCAGCACTATGTTGAATAGCAGTAGTGACAGGGGGTTTCCCTGTATTGTTCCTGATTTAGAAGATAAGGTTTCAGTTTTTCCCCATTCAGTCTTTCACTGAGGGTTTTTCAAATATGGCCTGTGTTTTGTTGCAGTACTTTCCTTCTATACCCATTTTATTAAGTTTTTATCATAAATGGATGTTGTATCTTGTCAGATGCTTTTTCTGCATCAATTGATATAATCACATGGTTTTTATCTTTTATTTTGTTTATGTGGTGTATCACAAGGTTGATTTATGGATGTTGAACCATGCTTGTGCCCCTGGGATGAATCCAACTTGATCATGATATATAATCTTTTTAATGCATTGTTGTATTTTGCTAGTGTTTTGTTTAGGATTTTTGCATCAGTGTTCATCAGAGATATTGGTCTATAGAGTTCTTTTTTTGTGTGTGTGGCTTACTTGCCAGGCTTTGGTATTAGAATAATGTTGGTCTCATAGAATGAGTTGGGAAGTATTGCCTCTTCAAATTTTTGGAAAAGTTTGAGGAGAATAGGTATTAATTTCTCTTTGAATGCCTGGTAAATCTCATTAGTGAGGTCATCTGGTCCTCTTGGTTTTGGGAAGGTTTTGGATGATTGTTTCAATTTCTTTACTGTTGATTGGTTTGTTTAGGTTATCTAGTTCTTCCTGATTCAGTCTAGATAGACTGTTTCTAAAAACTTGTCCATTTCTTCTAGGTTGCAAAATGTGGTGGTATATGGTCCTTCATAGTATTTTTTGTATGATCTTTTTTATTTCTGTGGTACCAGTTGTAATTTTCCCTCTTTCATTTCTAATTTTGATTAATTGTGTGTTTTCTCCTTTTCCCTTAGTAAGCCAAGCCAGGGGTTGGTCAATTTTACTAATTTTTAAAAAAGAACCAGCTCTATTTTGCATTAATTTTTTTATGTTTTTTTTTATTCTCTATTTTATTTAGTCTGCTTTAATTTTTATTATTTCCTTTTTTTCTGTTTTCTTTGTATTTTCTTTCTTCTTTTCTAGTTTTTGAAGACGTAATAGTAGGTTATTTACTTGTGATTTTTCTTGTATCTTGAGAAAGGCCTGTGGTGATATAAATTATACTCTTATTACTGCTTTTGCTGCATCCCAGTAATTTTGGTGTGTTATGTTTTCATTGTCATTTGTTTTTATGTATTTTTTGTATCTCTTCTTTTATTTTTTCTTTGATTAAGTCATTTTTTAAAATAACACGTTGTTTAATCTCCATAAATATGTGGTTTTTCCTGCTTCTTTTTTGTAGTTGATCTCCAATTTCAAAGCTTTCTGATTGGAGAATACACTTGGTATGACTTTTATCTTCTTAAGTTTGCTTAGGCTAGCTTTGTGTCCCATCATGTGGTCTATCCTTGAAAATGTTTTATGTGCACCAAAAAAGAATGTATAGTCCTGTGTTTTAGTATGAAGTGTCCTGTAAATGTCACTTATGTCCAGTTGCTGTAATGTATCATTTAAAGCTGATATTTATTTATTTTCTGTTTGGGTGCTGTGTCCATGGGTGTCAATGTGGTGTTTAAGTCCCCTATTATAATTTTGTTTTTTTCAGTTTCTCCTTTTAGATCTGTTAGTAGTTGCTTTATGAATTTTGGTGCTTCTTGGTTGGGGGCATATATATTAGTAAGTATAATGTCTTCTTGTTGTATTGTCCCCTTTATCATTATGAAATGTTCATCTTTGTCTCTTGCTATCTTTTTGATCCTTAATTCTGCTTTGTCAGGTATAAGTATGACTATACCCACTTTTCTCTCGGTTCCATTTGCCTGGAGTAATTTTTTCCACCCTTTCACTTTGAGTCTGTGTTTGTCCTTGTGGCTGAGGGGTGTCTCTTGTAGACAGCATAAAGTTGGTTTTTGTTCTTTAATCAAGTTTGCTATTCTGTGCCTTTTTATTGGTGAGTTCAGTCTATTTACATTTAGGGTGATGATTGATATATGAGGATTTCCTATAGCCATTTTATCTTTTGTTTTCTGGTACCTCTTTTTTTATTTCTTCTTTTTTTCTTCCCATTGGTTATTTTAGTTTGATTGTGTGTCTGACTGTTTTTTTCTGTTTTCTTTTCTTTTATTGTTATGTGTGCCACTTCTAAGTTCTTACTCAGTGGTTACCATGAACTTTATATAAAAGAAATTTTCTTCTATGCAGTGGTTCCATTTTTTAAGGAAGTTTCTTATCTCCATTCTCTTTGGAAACTTAAGTCTTACTTCCTCCCCTTTATATATTTTTGTTGTTCCAGTTTATCCCTATTTATATTTACTTTTTGTTTCAGGTCCAATTGCCTCCTTCAGTACTTGTTTTAATCTTATCCTAGTGTTGGAGAATACCTTCTGGTGTTGCATGTCTGAAAAGGTCTTTATTCCTCCTTCATATTTAAAGGATAACTTTGCTAGGTTCAGGATTCTTGGCTAGTAATATTTCCCCTTTAATATTTTAAATATTATTCCCTTTCAGCTTGTGGAGATATGTTGAGAAATGTGAGGATCATTTGATGGGCTTTCCTTTATAGGTTATGGTCTTCTTTTTTTCTGGCTGACTTGAGGATTCTTTTTTTGTGTTTGACCTTTGATATCTTCAGTATAATGTGTTGTGGAGAGGGTCTGCTAGGATTCAAGTAGTTAGAGGTCCTGCTTCTTTCTTGGAATTAAGTTTCCAGTTCTTGCCATAGATTTGGGAATTTCTCATCTGCAATTTGTCTGAGTAAATTCTCGGTGCTCTTCTCATCCTCTGCTTCCTCTGGAATACTTATTTTTTTCTAATAGAGTCAGATAGTTCTTGTTGATATCTTTCATTTTTTTAGCTTTTATGTCTCTCTGTTCTTCCCTCTGTGACATTTCCAAATTTTTGTCTTTGATTTCAATAATTCTTTCTTCCATCTGATCAGCTCTGCTTCTTATGCTAGCTATTTTATTTTTTCATTTCTTTTATTGTGTTGTTTAACTCCCTAATTTCTATTTGCATCTTTTTTATAGATTCCATTTTCTTTCTGAGATCACTTAGCTCCTTCTATGTACTCTGTCAGTTTTATTTGATCTCTTTGAGTGTTTTTATAATTGCATCCTTGAATTCTTTGTCATTTAGCTTTATAATTCCATATATTCAAGTTCCTTTTCTGAAGATTTTTTTTTTCTGAGCTCCTTTGTTCAAAGGGGTATTCATTGTTGTTGGAGCCATTTGTTTCCTGGACATGAGGACTTTTTCCCTGGTAGATGAGAAGGAATCTTCATTTTACTTCCTAGCTGATGTTAGTTAGTGTCTTATAATATTTTCTCTTGTTTAGTTGGTTTTCTCACAGTGGAAAACTTCCTAGAGGGTGGGCTTCTCTTTGACACAGTCATTCTGGACTCTGTATGCCTCCTCTTTGGGAAACTATGGTTGATGATGGTATTTTATACCCCAAGATCCCACTGCTCTCAGAAGCTGCCACATCTAGATTCCTCTGCTGGCTTCAGTGGGAAAGGTGGGAGTGGGGCTTGTTGGGAAAGGTGCATGTCTCTTGCACCACAGTGTAATGATGACTTCCTGGGAGCAGCTCACCAAAGGCAGGCTGTGGGCAAGGCCTGTGGAGTGAGTTGTGGGATATAGCAAGGGGAAGCAGTCAGGCTCACATCTAAGGCTACACAGTGCTCTGGTTGGGGCCCCACCTCACTGAGGGCCACTCTGCACCTCAGCTGCCAGCACACTCCTGGTGTTGGTGCTTCAGCCACTGGAACCCCCGCCTTTGGCTGCAGCCACCAGCCTCACACTCCACAGGCCCCGAGCTACAGCCACCTGACTCAAACGCTGGCAGCCAGATCTTCACTCCGGTCACCCGCACCAATCTCTGGCTGCTGCTGCTGGTGTCTCACTCTGGCCTCCTGCACCATGCTCTGGTCACTCTCACCATGCCACGAGTGCTCCCCCTGCACTCCCACCAGGGCCTCTCTCTACAGTCAGCCATGCCCACTTTTTCTGTCTACCCTGCTCTCTGGCCATCTGTGCCTCCATGTCTGTCCATTCCAGGCCTCCAACCCACCCAGAGTCGTTCTGCTTCTGGACCCATGCCACAACGCTCCCACCTGTCAGTCTCTCCTCTTCTGGACTTGGGTTAGCTTCTGGGTTTGTCACTGAGTAGGTCTCCAAGTCACGCTCTGTGGCGCATCTCCACAATGCTCCCTTTCTTTCTCTCTCACTAGCCTGCTTTTCTCCTGCTTTGGGTACTTTTTTGTGATAACTAAGTTTCTCAGCTGAGGCTTTGCATTTCTTAGGAATTCTGTGGTTAGGTTTTAGTTGTTCAAATTGTTGCCCTTCCAGGAGAGTTTTCAAGAACTCTTCGCATGCTGCCATCTTGATGACATCTTAGAAAAGCCACTTATCAATTTTTTAATGTTGTGTTAGAAAAGTAGAGGTTGTCTTATATATTGGGGTGTCTTATACACAAAAATAATATACTAAATTGAGTACTCAGAGTGATTAGACATGTTTAAAGTGTTGCAGGAAGCAACACATGATGGAAGATATCAGACACTTACCGGTAGACAACTCTTTAGATAGAGGAAGGAGATTTTATTAGCCAGTGGAGCATGCAAGGCTAGCAGCACCTAACACATGCTTCCTGTGGGAAAGTTTCTTACAGGTTTTATATATTTCCAGTGTTCATGTGACCTCTTTTTCTAAGATCCTACTAAAGGTGGGGAGAGGAAATCTCGGTAGGAGTTCTTTGGATAAACCTTGTTAAAAGATTTCCTGATAAATCCTGTTTACTCTTTAAGTTTGCAAAGGTCTTTGGGTGGCAAGAGGCCAGTCTTTTATTTACAGAGTGTAGTTAATCAGGCTCCAGAGTGATCTATTGTAAAATACTTCCCTTCTCATTAGTGAGACTCTCCATGTGGCCTTTTTCTTCTGTTATCCCCAAATTCTTCCCCGCTCAAAAGGACCCAGGGCTCACTCTTTATTTAAAAATGTCAATTTATTATAATTTTATAACCTAACTCCTCAGGCAGTATAATTTTATGAATAAGCTCATTTAAAAATTTTATTACTATATAAAATTTAGAAGTTTATATTTCTAGACACTAGGTTTGTCACTAAGCTGACAGAAGGTAGTGGCAGTGAATAGTGAAGAAACACCATAAAAATAGATGTATGCCTATATACTATTAATGAAAGTTCATGCACAAAAAAATTAAAAATAAAATACCTATTTTGATTTCAATAACAACAAAAACACCTTGAATAGCCAAAGCAGTTATATAAATAAAGAAGTCTGTATCACACCCCCTGACTTCAATATATACTACAAAGAAAAGATAATAAAAGCAGTATGATATTGGGGATAATGGGATAACTCAGTAGTTGAGCACTTGCCTTCCAACCACAAGGTTCAGGGATCAAATTTCTGCCCCAGCCAGTGCAAACCTATATGCTGAACTGTGGCACAACTTGTAACTGCTGTGATGATGGTGAAGGTTCTTACCTTCCATGAGGGAGGTCCTCAATTAGATTATGCCCCACATGGCCCCACATTCACCTGTGTGGCTTGAAACCATGTCACAACTAATGATGTAGAACTATGAAGATGGCCCTAGGCCCTCCCTACTTCTCTCTCTCTCTAGCCTTCTCTAAAAAAACAGTAAAATAAATCTTAAAAAAAACAAAAACAAAAACAAACTGCATGGTATTGGCAGTAAAACAGGAACAAAGCTGAATGAAATAAAATTGAAAACTCAAAGATTAACCCAAATATATATGGGCAGATAATTTTTGACAAAGGAGCCAAAAACACAGTGTAGGAAAGAAATTCTCTTTAATAAATGATGCTGGAAAAACTGAAAAGCCATGTGCAAAAGAGTAAATCTAGACTGCAATCTGTCACCATATACCAAAATTAACTCAAAAAGGATCAAAGACCTACATATAATATTAAACTTATGGACCTTGAGTTCAGGGTTGAATTTATAAATTTGACCTCAAAAGCAAAGGAAATGAAAGCAAAAATAAATAACTGGGACTGTATCAAACAAAAAAGCTTCTGCCCAGCCAAAGGAACCACCAACATAACAAAGAGATTATCAACTAAATGGAGAAAATATTTGCAAGCAATGCCTCTGATAAGAAGCCAAATCCTAAAACATATAAAGAACTCATACAACTCAACAGCAAAATAAGCCAGTTAAAAAAATGTATAGATGACCTGAACAGACACTTCTAAGAAGACGTACAAATGGCCAACAGATATGTAAAAAAATGATCAACTGTACTAGCTATTAGAGAAATGCAAATCAAAACACAATTACTGAGATATCAACTCACACCTGTTAGAATGCCTGTCATCAATAAGACATAACAAGTTTTGAAGAGGCTGTGGAGAACTGGTGCCCTCATACACTACTAGGAAAAATGTAAATTGGTACAGCTACTATAAAAAACAATATGGAGGTTTCTCAAAAGATTAAGAATAGAATTACCATATGACATAACAATTTTTCTTTTTTGGTGCTTACCCCAAAAACCTAAAATTTATTTTCTGTGAAGATATGTGTACCTTGATATTCATTGCAGCATTATTCAAGGTGGCTAGGATATTGGAAAAAAAAGTGTTCTTTGATAGATGATTGGATACAGAAGGTATGGTATACATACACAATAGAATATATTTGACCATAAAAAAAGATGAAATACTGCCATTTGTGACAACATAGATGGATCTTGAGATTATCATGCTAAACAAAATAAGTCAGATAAAGTCAGGGACCAAATGACTTCACTTGTATTTGAAATATATAAAAAAAAATGAAAGCAGCAACAGAATAAAACAGAGACAAAGAAAAAACTAACAGACACTGAAAACAGGTTAGTGGTTACCAGAGAGTAAGCAGGGAGGGTGATGGTAGAGAAAGGAGGGAGTGGTCAACTACATTGTGATGGAAGGAGAATTGACTCTGGGTGGTGAGTACACAGTACAGCACATAGATGATGTATTATAGATTTATACTCTTGAAACCTATATATTTTACTAGCCAGTGTCATCCCAATTAATTTAATTAAAAAATGGGAAAGATGGAATGGACTGTCCAAAGGACAAAATCCTCTGTTCTCCTTCTTCAGCTCTCTGCCCCCACTCTTGGCAACCACAGATATTTTTTATTGATTATATAGTTTTCAGTTTTCCAGAATTTCTTTTTTTTTCCCTGCTAAATTATTTAATTGTTAAATTTATTGGGATGACATTGTTTGATAACAGTTAAATTGTTTCCTGGTGTAGAATTTTACATTACATTGTCTATATATTGCATTTTTGTGCTCACTACCCTAAATCAGCTCTCTTTCTATCACCATATATTTGATGCCCCATCCCTACTACCCACCTCCAGCTCTCCCACCCACTTTCCTCCTTGTTCTCAGGTAACCACTAAACTATTGACTGTGTCCATGAGTTTTTGTTTCTTTGTTACTTTAAGTTTTATATTCCACCTATAAGTGAGGTCATATGTTTCTTGACTCTTTCAGTCTGACTTATTTCACTTAATAAGATGGTTTCAAGGTCCATCCATATTGTCACTAATTTCTGTATTTTATCTTTTCTTATTTCTGAGTAATATTCCACTGTATAAATATACCTCAACTTCTTTATCCAGTCATCTATCAAAGGACAGTTTGGTTGTTTTCATGACTTGGCTGCAATGAATATTGTGGTTCATATATTTTTGTGGATTAAGGTTTTCAGGTACTTTTGGTAGATACCCAGGATAGGGGTTGCTGGGTCAGATGGTAATTCCATTCCTGGTATTTTGAGGAATCTCTATACTGCCTAGTGGTTGTACCAGTTTATATTCCCAACAGCAGTGTATGAGTGTGCCTTTTCCCCCACAGCCTCTCCAGCACCTGTTATTCCTTGTGTTGTAGAAATTCTGTGTTATAGCCACAGAATTTCATATAGTTGAAATTATACAATATGTAGGCTTTTCAGATGGGCTTTCTTTATGTAGTAATATGCATTTAATTTCACTCCATATTTTTATGGCTTGATAGTTCATTTATTTTCAGTGATGAATAATATTCCATTGTTTGGATATAATGCTATTTACTTATTTATTTACTTATGAAAAATTATCCTGTTTACTTACAAATTTTGACAATTATATATTAAGCTGCTATATAGAACTAAGTGAACATTTTTGTGTAGACATAGTATTCAGCATTTCTGGGTAAATACCAAGGAGCACAATTATTAGATTGTATGTTAAGGGTATGTTTAGTTTTCAAAGAAACCACCACATTGTCTTGCAGGTGGCTGTACTATTTTGCATTCTCACCAACATAATATGAGAGTTACTATTACTTTTTATCTTTATCACATTTGGTGTTGTCAGTGTTTAAAATTTTGACCATTATAAAAAGTATGTAAATATTTGCTTTTTAACTACTATATCCACTCCATTAGGACCAGAGTAAGATTTTAAAAAGCAAAAAATATCAAGGAGATGGGGGAAGATGGCAGATTAGGTGGATGCTGTGTCTGCAGAATCTCCAGATCACATAATTTTGCAGATAGTTAGCAAAATAGTCAATGTTGGGAAACATCAGAAATCTCACTGAACAGAACCTGGACAGCTAAGGATATAAGGAAGACCTCACTGAAACTGTGTGCCTAGACACACTGGAGGTTACCCCATCCATTCTGGTTGGCTGAGTGATTGGCCCCACCCAGATAGTGGGGGGAAGATATTCTTGCAGACTTTTGTAGAAACAGCTGTCTGAGACTCCCAGAGAGCTTTCAGTGCCACTCTGCTACTTCTCCAGGGCAACTAAAAGTAAGTAATGAGTGAAAGACTGCAGGGCTCATAACAACAGAGAAAGGGAAAGAAAAAAAACTATTTTTTTATTTTTAATTCTATTTTTCTTTTTTCTCTTCCTTTTTCTTCTACAGTGGAGCTTACATGGAAATTTTGTTGTTTTTTTGTTTTGTTTTATTCTTTTTTCTAAAATTTTACCTTACTTTCTTGTCCTTTTCTTCCTTCTTTCCTTTCTTAAACTCCTTTTTATGATTACTTATATATATATTTTATTTTTAATTAAAATGTTATATATTTTTAGAATTTTTCTAATTTTTACGTTATTTTAAATCTTTACTACTCTTTTTCTATTTATTTATTTTACTATTATTATTTATACTTTTCCTTTCTTTCAAAGTGTGCACAGGCAACCTGAAATATTGCCCAGCCCACAGGGTGGAATACCAGGAAACCAAGAGATTAACCTTGCTCTGCTAGTGGGGGAAGACTCTCTTTTGGTCTGTTGCAAAATAAGTAGCCCAGGTTGCCTGGGGAACTCTCAGTGCTGCTCTGCCTCCCCCCTCCAACCACAGGAAAACTAACAGTGTATTGTGAGTGGCAGACTGTGAGGCTCTCAGAGAATTCTTTTTTTCCTCTTTTGATACATTTGTTTGTTTGTCTGTGCTTGTTTATTTTTTCTTTTTTCTTTTTTTCAAAGAAAACACAGGCCCCCTAGAGATTTTTTCTGTCAACTTGAAGGCACCCAAGGTGGCTGGGTAATCTAGCCCACCTACCAACAGGGGAAAGACTTGATTGTAGATTTCAGTAGGAGCAGCTGTCAGCAGTGGACTAGGGAGTTTTCTGTGTTGCTCTGCCATTCTCCCTGGTCAGTTACTGGTGTATTGTGAATGGTATATTGTTCAACTACAACTGAAGTATACACACAACACACTTAAGGGATAACCCTAAATACAAGCACAGGATATCAGATAGATTGCACCATTGGATCACACAGGACATATACTACATAAGGACTCCAAGCAAAGACTTAGAGTCATAACAGATACATATATACATAGAAACAAACACAAAGTAGAATCCAGAATGAGGAAATAGAAACATGTCCCAAATATAGGAACAAGACAAACCTTCAGAAATAAAGCTAAATGAAATAAAGGTAATCCAGATCACGTGGCTACCAGAGCAACAGTTTAGAAGCCAGGTTATATGAATGCTTAATGAACTTACTGAAAACTTCAGCAAAGACTTAGCAACCATTAAGAAGAAAATAGAAACCATAAAAAAAATCATTCGGAAATAAAAAATACAATAATTGAAATGGGGACTACACTAGAAGGAATCAGAGCAGGTTAGCAAAGCAGAAACTCAAATCAGTGATTTGGAAGAGAAGGTAGCAGAAAATACCCAATTGCAAGAGCAAAAGGAAACAAAGAATTGTTTGTAATGTGGAAATCTTGAGAGACCTCTGGGACAACATCAAGCATCATATTTTTCAGATCACAGGGGTATCAAAAGTAGAAGAGAGAGAGCAAGGGATTGAGAATATATTTAAGGAAATAATAACTTAAAACTTTTCTAACATGACAAAAGAAATAGATACACAAACCCAGGATGTGCAGAGAGTCCCAAACAAGATGAACTCAAGCAGGCCCACACCACAACATATCATAATTAGAATGGCAAAGGTTAAAGACAAAAATAGAATCCTAAAAGCAGTAAGAGAAAGACAACTTACAAGGGAACTCCCATAAGACTATCATTGGATTTTTCAATAGAAACTATGCAGGTCAGAAGAGAATAGCAGGAAACAAAGTAAAGAAAAGCAAAGGCTTACAATTAAGACTATTTTACCTAGCAAATCTATCATTTAAAGTTGAAGAAATGATAAAAAAAAATTCTCAGAAAAGAAAATGTTTTTAAAAATTGCTACTGCCAGTCCAGTGTTCCAAGAAATGCTACAGGGACTTTTTAAGTAGAAGAAAGGAGAAAACAAGCAAAAGAAAAGAAAAGAAAAAGAAAGAAAGAAAGAAAATGAAAAATAACATGGCAATGAATATGTACCTATCAATATCCACTTCACATATAAAGGAACTAAATGCTTCAATTGAAAAACATAGGGTAGATGAATGGATGAGAAAGCAAAACCTAGGCATATGTTGTCTATAAGAGACTCACCTCAGAAGATAAGATACACATAAACTGAAAGTAAAGGGACAGAAAAGGATATTTCATGCAAATGGAAATGAGGAAAAAGCTGGGATAGCAATACTTTTTTCAGACAAAATAAACTTTAGAGATGTCATCAAGATGGCAGTGTGAGAGGAGCTCTTGAAACCTCTTCTGGAAAGACAACAATTTAAACAACTAAAATCCAACCAGAGAATCCTTAAGTAATGAATAACCTCAGCTGAGGAACCTACACATTACAAGAACATACCTAAAGCTGGAGAAATGGAGGCAAGTGAGAAAGAAAGGGAGCAGTGTGGAGACACACTGCAGAGTAAGACCCAGAGACCAACCCAGTGACCAACCCAGAGGCTGACCCAAAGACCAGCAGAGGAGAGACTGACTGAGGTGGGAGTGCAGGGGCACGGGTAGAGGTGAAGAGTGACTCTGGATGGGTTGGAGGCCTGGAGCAGACAGAAGCAGAATACAGGCAGCCTGAATGCAGAGTGGATGGAGAAAGCAGACACAGCTGACTGTGATGAGAGGCCCTTGTGGGTGTGTGTGGGGAGAAGTCATGGCATGCTGAGAGTGGACATAGCTCAGGGAAGGAGGCCAGAGTGAGGCACTAGCAGCAGCCAGAGATTGCTACAGGTGACTGGAGTGAAGATCCAGCTGCTGGTGCTTGGATAGGTGGCTAGAGGTGGGGGTCCACAGAGTGTGAGGCTGGCAACTGGAGCCAAACGTACGTAATCTAGTGGCTAGAGTGCCGATGCTGGAAGTGTGCTGGCGGCTGAGGCACAGAGAGGCCCTCAGTGAGGTGAGGCCCCAATTGGAGTACTGCGTGGCCTTGGATATGGAGCCTGGCTGCTTCCCCTTGCTATGTCCCAGGGCTTGGCCCTCAGACCTCACCCATAGCCAGTCTTTGGGGACCTGCTGCTGGAAAGCCGAGATTACTCTGTGACACTATCAGACCTGCACCTTTCCCAAAAAACTGTGCCCCCACTCATCCTGATGATGCCAGCAGAGGGATCTAGGTCTAGCAGCTTCTGACAGCTGTGGGATCTCGGAGGTATAGATTACCATTGCCCACCATACCTCCCCAACGAGGAGGCATACAGAAACCAGAGTGACTGAGTCAAAGAGAAGCCCACCTTCTAGGATGTCTCCCACTGTGAGAAAACAAACTAAACAAGAGAAAATATTATAAGACACTAACACCAGCTAAGAAGTAAAAGAAAGATACCTTCACATCTACCAGGAGAAAAGTCTTCATGTCCAGGAAACAAATGGCTCCACAGCAATGAATACTTCTTTGAACAAAGGAGCTCAAAACAAAGAGAAAAATATCCAGAAAAGGAACTTGAAGATATGGAATTATAGGAGCTAACTGACAGAGAATTCAAGGCTGCAATTATAAAACCACTCAAGGAGAGCAAAGAAAACTGGCAGAATACACAGAAGGAGCTAAGTGATCTCAGAAAGGAAATCAAATCTATAAAAAAAAAGATGTAAATAGAAATTCTGGAAATAAACAACACAACAAAAGAAACAAAAAATGAAATAGCTAGCATAAGAAGCAGAGCTGAGCACATGGAGGGAAGAATTAGTAAAATTGAAGACAAAAATTTGGAAATGTCACAGAAGTAAGAAGAGAGAGACTTTAAAGCTAAAAGAAATGAAAGATACCGTATCAAGAACTATCTGATTCCATTTAAAAAATAATATAAGAATAATAGGTATTAGAGGGAGCAGAAGATGAGATGGGTACAGAGAATTACTCAGACAAATAGTAGATCAGAACATCCCAAATCTATGGCAAGAATTGGAACCTCAAATAAAGGATGGAAACAGGACCCCTAGCCACTTGAATCCTAATAGACCTTCTCCAAGGCACATTATCCTGATGATATCAAAGGATAAAGACAAAGAAAGAATCCTCAAGGCAACAAGAAAAAAGAAGACCATAACCTATAAAGGAAAGCCCATTAGATGATTCTCAGATTTCTCAACAGAAGCTCTATAAGCCAGAATGGAATGGAACAAAGCATTCAAAGTATTAAAGAAGAAAAATTACCAGCCAAGAATCCTTAGCAAAGTTATCCTTTAGATATGAAGGAGAAATGAAGACTTTTTCAGACATACAAAAACTGAACAAATTCTTCAGCACAAGGCCAGCATTTCAAGAAATACTGAAGGAGGTGATTTTGACATGAAGAAAAAGTAAAAGTAAATAGGCATAAACTGGAACAACAAAAATATAAAAAGGGAAGGAGGTAAAGACAAGTTTCCAAAGAGAATGGAAATAAGAAACTTCCTTAAGAAAAGGAACCACTGCGTATATAAAACTTTCTTTTATATGAAGTTCACGGTAACCACTGAAAAAGAACTTAGACCTGGGACACATAAAAACAAAAGATGAGAATACAGAAAAAACACTCATAAACACCATCAAACTAAAATAATCAATGGGAAGAAAAAAACAAAGAAGCAATAAAAAAAAAAAAAAGGCTACCAGAAAACAAAAGATAAAATGACTATAGGAAATCCTCATATATCAGACATCACCCTAAATGTAAGTGGACTGAACTCACTGATAAAAAGACACAGAGTAGCAAATTGGATTAAAGAATAAAAACCAACCTTATGCTGTCTACGAGGCACTCCACAGCCACAAGGACAAACACAGACTCAAGGTAAAAAGGGTGGAAAAAAATACTCCAAGCAAATGGCACCCAGAGAAAAGCACGTGTAGTCTTATTTATATCTGACAAAGTAGACTTCAGGATCAAAAAGATAATAAGAGACAAAAATGGACATTTCATAATGGTAATGGGAACAACAAAACAAGAAGATATAAATATATAAGCCCGGAACCAAGAACCACCAAACTTTATAAAGTAACTACTATCAGATCTAAAAGGAAAAACTGAGAGAAACACAATTATAGTAGGGGACTTGAACACCCCATTGACAGCCATGGACAGTTCGTCCAAACAGAAAATAAACAAAGAAATACCAGCTTTAAATGATACATTAGAAACAAGAAAAAAAGATGGCGGCATGAGAGGAGAATGCAGATAACTGTCTGGGAAGGTACGTGTGAACAGTGTGGAATCCATGGGGGAAACCCTGAGAAGCAACCTCAACTAAGAGAACCACACAATACAAAACAACACCCAAAGGTTAGAGGAAAAAGGGGAGAGCGGGAGAGAGAAGAAGCAGCAGCAATTCGGGTACTGAGACTTGGAGCACGGCCCAGGGCTGGCAAAAATAAAGGGAAGTTGGGGAATAAGGTCAAAGTGGAGCTGGATCGAGGGCGGGCAGGAAGCTGAGATCTGGGGAGCATGGAAGCCCCACAAGACTGTGGACACATTAACATTCGAACTCAAGGGATAGCACACAGTGTCCTAATCAGATCACTGAGCCTAAAGTGGAAAAGGGACTGTGGAGCAGGGTGGCTGCACTTCCTGGCAGGCGGGGTGAGAGCAGGGATTCAGCCCACAACAGCTTGGCACCCCTGATTTATGAAGGAGATTGACTGTGAGGGAGCGACTTCTGAAAACAGGGCTCTTGGAGTGAGGGCTGGGGCTTGAATGGACACAGCTGCATTTGATGTGCTTAGAGTTAATCCGGCGGTCTCTACAGAGCCACAGGCCTAGAGCGGCTGCCAGCTGAGCTGCGGCCTGTGCACACAGGGCTTTCAGTGCCACGCCCACCAGGCCACCGGAGCACCACTGCCTGTGTGCCAGACCAGCATTTGGCGCCCTGACCACCAGGTCGCCACTGCACCGCTGCCTGCTCACAAGTGGGCAACCGGGCTTTCGGCGCCCTGCTCACCAGGCCACCGTGGCAGTGCTCGCGAGCATGCAGCCGGGCTTTCAGCGCCTCGCCCACCAGGCTCCCGTGGCACTGCTGCCTGCACGTGAGACCAGCTTTCAGCACTCGCCCACCAGGCCACCTTGGCGCTGCTGCCTGTGCGTGCTATTGGGCTGCCGACCAGGATGCCACGGCGCCAATTCCCGCGCGCGTTCTTGCGTTGCCAACCGGGCCTCTGCCAAGCCCCAGCCCATCCAAGTGCTGCCCTGCAGGTGCGGCTTGCAGATACGATTGAAGGAGGGGCAGCCAGGTGGAGGAGAGAAAGACCAGAGCTCCTGAGCCTCGGCCGCACTGAATCACCAGCCCCCATGCTGAAAGAGGACTCTGCTATTGTGTATCAGGCCTGCCCTAGCTCCTACTCACAGGCCCCCACCCTCAGCCACACCTTCACTACCCTGCTATCTAACAGCTAAGACAGCAACCTGAAGTGCCCCAGGACACAGAAGCTCTCTGCTTCCCCCAGCCCTCTCCCAAAATCTCCTTCTCACACAACTGAGCCCAAAAGAAAAAATAAAGAGAAGCCCATCGGATAGGCAAACCCTCAGAGGGAAAACATACTCATGCGTAAAGCAAAAATAACCACATCAATCACAATGCACACCTCAGAATCCAAAGCCCCTCCAGAAGATCAGGGGCATTCTTTAGTAAAGGAGCTTGCACACTTGGAATCAAATCTAAGTGAAACAGAATTCAGGGCTGCAATACTAAAGACACTCAGAGAGCTCACTCAATGCTGGCAAAGTACCCAGACACAGTTAAATGACCTCAACAAGAAATTTTCTGAGCAAAATGAGTACTTTACCAACAAAATTGAGAAGCTAGAGCAGAACCAAAAGGAACTCCTTGAAATGAAAGCCATCATGGGAGAGCTGAAAAAAGAACTGACCAGCATAGGAAACAGGGCTGACCAGCTAGAGGAAAGGATGAGTGAAATTGAAGATACAAACATGGAAATGTCACAGAGGGAAGAAGAAAGGAAAGGAAAGGAAAATCAAGAGAAATGAAAGAGCCCTACAAGAACTTTCTGACTCCATCAGAAAGAACAATATTAGAATAATAGGGGTACCAGAAGGAAGCGAGATGAAATCATCTCAGAGTCTACTAAAACAAATAGTGGATGAAAATTTCCCTAACCTGTGGAAAGAATTACAGCCCCAAATCCAAGAGGAAATCAGAAGCCCTAACGACCTAGACCCTAGCAGATCTTCTCCAAGGCACATTGTTCTGAAGATGACAAAAATCAATGACAAAGAAAGAATCCTGAAGGCTGCCAGGGGAAAACAAAATATAACTTTCAAAGGAAAACCTACAAGGCTGTCACCAGACTTCTCAGCAGAAACTCTGTAAGCCAGGAGGGAGTGGAGCCCAATCTTCAAAATATTAAAATGGAGAAATTTCCAGCCAAGAATTAACTATCCAGCAAAATTAACCTTTAGATATGAAGGAGAAAATAAGGCCTTTACAGATATACAGAAGCTGAGGGAATTTTCCAGCTCAAAACCGGCACTCCAAGAAATACTGAAGGAGGCTATTGGACCTGAATCAAGAAATCAAAATAAATGGAGAAAAGTCAGGACAACAAAAAAATAAAAAGGAAAGAAGAAATGGATACAGGATATCCTCATATATCAATCATCACCCTGAATGTAA